>NW_019104849.1:94872-114035 GCF_001995035.1 Momordica charantia | reverse complement strand
TTTTTATTATATTTTCAGTTTTAAACATTTCATTTATGTGTTTTAAGTTACATTTTAGCTAGTGGATGTTATGGCCATCATGTAATTGGGAGTTACAACCTTTCAAATGCCTTTAGGTTACTTTTAGGGTTGTTTTGGAGGCTATAAATAGCCTAGCTTGTTTCCTTTGAAAGATAGATTTTGATGATTGAATGAAGTTGCTATTTTGCTTCAAAAAGCCTTGAGCTTGTTTTTCTTTGCAATTCTTGAGTGTTAGATTTGCATGCTAGAATCATTCAAGTAGTCTTGATCAAGCTATTTGTGGAGTGGTTCGAATCTTGAGTTTAGAAACAAGTTTTCTCTACTCTTGATATTGATCATCAAGGTAAATCCGTTCTAACTTCTTCCTTGGGTTGACATCATCTCGATTTGGGGGTTTTAACATTTGTGATCTAGGGGTTTGCATAACCATAAGGGTTCTTAGATCCAATTGGCTATTGTTTTCTTATCACTGCTTTTTTCTCCCGTCGCTAATATTATTTAGCGACACATGGCTATGCTGGCGTCGCTCATAGTGTTTTTTAGCGACAACTTCGATCTTCTGCCTCTAAAAGTGTCTCTAAAAGCCCAGTTTTTTGTAGTGTGTATTTCCTTTGATTAAAAAAAAATTCCTTTGTTGATCTAGAAAATTTCATCCCTAGGAAATATTTCAAAGTTTCCAAATCATTAATAAAATTCAATGGCAAGTATTTTCTTTAAAGAGACTAATCTTTTTACATCATTGCTTGTGAGGATAATATCATCAACATAAACAATCAAAATAACCATTTTGTAATTTCCACTATGCTTATAAAAGATAGCATGATCTTGTTTGTTTTGAAGGAATCCTTAGCTAGTACTGCTTTCTCAAAACGTTCACACCATGCTCGAGGGGACTGTTATAGACTATAGAAAGGTTTCTTTAATTTGCATACTTCATTATTTCCAATATCCATTTCCAAACTAGGGGTAAATCCATAAATACATATTCTTTAAGTTCTCCGTTGAGAAAAGCATTATTGACATCCAATTGGTGAAGCGGCCGATCTAGGTTAACAACAATAGATAAAAGAACTCTAATAGAGTTAATGTTAGCAACAAGGGTAAATTTTTCCTGATAGTCAATCCCATAGGTTTGAGTAAAACCTTTAGCTACCAATCTTGCTTTGTATCTCTCAATACTACCGTCAGCATTGCATTTTATAGTGAAAACCCATTTGCATCCTACATTTTTCTTCTCTCTTGGAAAATCTACAATATCCCAAGTGTAATATCCCATAACTGCTAATTTCCAATTCGAATCATTTAGGGCCTCCTGAATGTTCCTCCATGTTCTTGATCCTATAGGTGAAAGTTCTATGACTATTTGAAAGGTTTTCATATGAAAGATAATTTGCAAGAAGATATTTAGTGCACCTATAGATACCTTTTTTAAGAGCTATGGAATCACAAGATTAGACACATCAGGTAAGATGTTTTGAATGGGAGATGAAGTAGGAATATGAGATTCCTTACCATAATTTTCAGTATCATTCTTCAAAGTATTAGACCAGGTTGGTGACAAGTCAACTTTATGAGCTTCATTCATTTGATTTGGTCGCCTTCTTGTATAAACCTGAAGCTCAAGGTTTTGATCACTAGGATCATTTTGTAGTGTTTCTTCCCCATAATAAGAATCTTCTACACTTGGCATTGAGGAACTAAAAACATTAGGATGATATTAGGAATAAGGGTAGAGATATCCCAAAAATTACCTTCGTAACTGGATTCCTCATCCTAAAGGGAATTTTGGGTAAAAGATGGTTGAATTTGTAAAAAAGACACATCCATACTGACATAACATTTTTTTGTTGTAGGATCAAACACTTATAACCCTTTTGTCTTTGAGGTGCCCCACAAAAATGCATTTTCCTGAAGCCTCCAGAACGTTTCACGAGTGTGTCAAGATTTATTACAATAATCACACCATATGCGAGATTTCTCATTCCCCTTACTTTGATGATTTGATGCCTTATTCGCAGATGTTATAATCATCAATGCAGAATCTTTAACAGTGTTGCTTGTACTTTTCTTACCGAGCATAACATTCCGATGACTTTCTTCACGACGAACTTCAAAAAAAATTTCACCAATTGTTGGAAGTGATTGCTTACCAATAATCCTACCCCTGACCTCATGAAATTCCACATCCAAGGTAATAAAAAGTTTGTAAATTCGAATTTCTTCTACGATTATTTTAGATAAAGTTTAGAGTCATCTGAGAATTTCCACTCATGAATATCAAATGAATCTAAATCTTGCCAAATCCTTTTCAAAGAGTTAAAATACTTTGTAACTATATCTGTTCCTTGTCGAATTTCACTCAACTTTAAAGTCAGTTTAAAAGCTTGAGACTGATTCCCCATATCATAATACATCTCTTTCACATTGCCCCATAATTTCTTTGCAGTGGAATAACACATATAATTGCCACTGATCTCCACGTCTATGGAATTAACTAACCAAGTTATTACCATGAAATTTTCAATGTCCCACATAGTGAATAAAGGATCTTCTGCAGCCGACGCTATTTTATCTTTAGTAATGTAGCCAATTTTGTCTTTTCCACGAAGATACATCCAAGCACTTTGAGACCAATGTAGAAAATTGTCTCTACTAAGCCGAATGTTAGTTATTTGGACAATATGACCACTAGGGTTGAACAGGGTTTCATAAATCTTAGAGTTATATGGATGATCTGTTTTCTTTGAAGATACATCAACCATGGCTACTGATTCTGCAACAACCAACCACAATGGTAACAAAAACTAGTAGCAAAACGATTAAACCCTAGGTGGCGACGATGACGGTGACCAGCAGCAGAAGTCAACCAGCGACAACAGTGAAAGGCAACCAGCGGAAGATGACGGCTCGAAGAAAAAATGTGCAAACCATGACAGTGATGAGTTGATTGTGAGGTTGTGAGAGTTTGAGAGATTGTACTACAAATTTCAAAACTATTGCAAGGGTTGCTCTTGAGCCTGAAAAAGAGCATTGTAACGGTTTTATCGTTCTTGCTTTTGGAAAAAAAAACATTGTATTGGTTGTACTCTAAGTCGTGGAAAGAGTCGAGTTCTTTAATTGAACACCCAAGAGGAGCTTGGGAAGTGGAGTAGGTTGATGTGGTCGAACCACTATAAAATTTCCGATGTCATTTTCTCTAACCCTATTCTATTTAATTTTTGCAATTAATTTTCTTTATTATAAATTGCATGAAATTAATTGCTAGAATTTTTTATTCATGTTTATAGTCAGTGTTTACATTTAGATTAATTAGGTTGATAGAAATGTATTTCTAATTTATTGATTAATTTTGTGAAAATGATTTATTTGTAAAAACTTCGTATAATTGTTTAAATTGGAGTCACCGTATTAAAAAATTTATAAAGTTTCATTAAATCTTATTCATCCTTTCTAAGGTTCTCATACCGATCCAACAAAAGAGATTCCTCTCACTAAAAGAACTCTCAACTGAATGAGAAAAGAGTTGCTATATCCTAAATGCAAGGTCCAGATCCATGCAGCCTAAAATTGCAACCATGTTTTCTTTTTAATCTTTGAAATTTGAACCATTAAGAATAAGAATATTGTTTTGAATAGCAAAACTTATAGAAATATCACCTGTTAAGAAAGCAAATTTAAACATATGATACTGCTCACATTAATAATTGTTAATATTTAACAATTAACCATACTAATCCTAAAATTCAAATAATGGTTAATCGATTCGCAAGATACCTAACACAACATCAACATCAAACTTTTGTACAGTAATATTGACTGTAAGTGGTAATCTTGGCGTAGTGATCTTATTAACAATAAATGCACGTCAAATAACAAAACCTATATGTGGACCGATTGATTATTCACATGCCCAAAAGCTTTATAATTATCACATATTTATCACCACAATTTTTTTTTAATTTACGTCAAATATTAACCTTCCTTTGGGCCAACTAATATTTGAAAAAATATACGATCACTAAAATAGTAAACACATTCATCAATAATCACCAAAAAAGAATCATTTTGGTGACATCGAATTTCAATTATTCAATTATATGTTTAACACAACTCTATTAACCATAAAATTAAATTCACCAAAATTTGAATTCATGATTTTCTAAAATAAAGCATATATTGAGAAAACAACATAATCATACACAATATAAATTTAGTGCACAAATTTTATAACCCAATATAGATATTACGAAATGCATCATAAATAATTTATATATTATACACAGTGCTCATAAATAAATAATTACCGAAAACTCAATTTATGAATTCTAAATTCATAAAATATATAAAAGGCAGCACTTGACACATAAGAATGGAATTACGGAAAAAAGGTCATCACTAATGCATAGTCAACTGTAGGAAAAGAAAAAAATAGGAAAAGCAATGAATTCAATCACATAAACCAGTGCTGTGAGCTAAAAAATAAATAATAAATTAAAAATAAAAAAAACTTCCAATGAAAAAGTTTGCAATTTGACTTGGAAGGCCATTAACGTAAGAATAGATAAGAATTAACAGTTTAATTGATGCAATTCCCATCAACAAATCGTAAAATTGATGAATTGAATTTTTTTCCCACTATTCGTTTTTTTCTTTTCACCAATGAACCACACAGTAGAAAAATATTTTCAGACATCAATATATGTAAGGAGTGCAAATTTAAATCCATCATGTTTACAGAAGCAATTTCAAGTGCATTGATTTATGCACACAAAATCACTATATTAATTTTAAGAAGATCCATAAAATTAGTCACCAATATATATCAAACAAAAAGAAATTCTGACAGGGAAGATCACACAAAAGCTCATGGAAACAAATTTCAATATAAATTCTCAAGAGTCAACCATGGAACGCTCTAATACAATTTGTTAGAAAATTAAAACCCAAAATTTATGTCATACATCGATTTTCCATGTCGATTCAAGAGAATTATTAATACCAAAGAAGCGGAAGCGTACTTATATCCATAATCAGACGTTGATTGATGGATTCGATTTTCTAAGTCTAGATGAATCACGAATTTCTTGTGGTTTCTACTCTATATGTGTGTAGAAGAAAAGGCAAATTCTCCTAAAGGGATGAGAGAAAAACGTCAGGATGATGTATGTGACTTGGAGACCATAACCCCTATGTAATCCCCCAAAAGTCATTGGTCGGTTATAAGGTTTTGATATTTCTAATTTGGCCCCTCATAAAATTGGAAATTATTTTATGGTATCTACACATTTTGCCCATGGTCATTTTATAATTACTCCGTTTAACCAAAACTTACACATAATTAAATCACTTCTTTCAGTCTAACTAAATAGCAAAACGCATTAAAATAATTACACATGTGTAGCCTTATATTGTTAAAAACTCCAAGAGATGTACCAAAAAGATTTTGAAATGGAAAGGCCTTGGAAAGAATTGGTATCAGTATGCATTTAATTAAATAAACAGAAGTAAGAAAGACATGAGGCGAAAAGGTGAGAGGCAAAGAGGCTTGATTGAGAAGAGTAAGACCACTTTGAACATTGTGACCATGTCAACGTTCAATAATCCTATAATGCTCAGGAGTATGAGGAGGTGTGAGCAAATAATAGATACCATGAGTTTCAAAAAAATTGGGCACCTTTTGAAAGTCACCTTCATTATAAGAGTAAAAGGATATAATTGAGCGTTGAAAATATTTTCCACAATAGATACACGTCTGATTTTTCTTTCATGTGATATTAACCAAATACATTTGGTGAAATGATCAATAAATATAAGATAGCATTTGAAACCATCATGAGATTGAATTGGTGACATACCCTAAAAATCATAATAAATTAATTCTATAATAGCTGAATTGGTCAATGAAGAGATTGAAAATGACAATTTTTGCATGCATTGCATTTGCAAGAATTGCAGTGCACAAAATTCTCTAAAGATGAAGAAAGAGGAAGCTTAAAGGTTTGAAGAACATGGTTCGAGATGGATGCCCTAAACGATTGTGTCAATCTTGAGCGGAGGTTTGATAGCGACAAGAGCAAGGATTGAAGAAGAATAGGATGGAGGTTTGGTTGGCCATTCACATATTTGACAAAATAATTTATTTTGGTTGCTTGAATTATGAGAATTTTTGTTGGAGAAGCATTGATTTTGCTTTTGTTGATTGTTGCTCTCATTATTGTTGTAATTTTTGCCTTGCCGATGGTGATTATTTCGTTTATTGTTGGATTTGAAACGCAGTTGGCATAATTTACAGTTATTATTGTGGACTTTTTTGAGGTTTGTACAGAAAAGCTTCATGATCGGCAAGTGCAAAAATTTCTTTATACTTAGGTTCAACTCCATTAAGGATATGAAAAGTAATCTCGAGCTTCTACAGTTATGGCAAGTGAATCAAGTTGTGCTTGAATAGCTTAGCATATAAGAAATGATACTTCATGAGCCTTTGGTGCTTATCGGGATCCATGTAGCCGACCACCGTGAGCTTACTCCGCTTCAGCTCCACCTTCATCCCCTCCACCGACTTCTTCACCTTCCTCTCACACCCTTCACAGTCCATTACAATTGATGAACGCTAACTTGTCCGTCGATATTCTGAACGCCATCGCCTGCTTCCAAATTGCCCCTGCCCTGGCATTGCGATTATGTTCTACAAAGCCACAAATTGAAGCTTTATTTGTAGCATATGAAATTGAGGGGTTTTTCTTTTTGGGGTGTTAATTGTTTTTAAGGAATTTAGATGTCTCTCGTCTCCAGATGTCTAGAATCTTAGATGTCTACGTTCTTCAAAAAAAAAAAATTTATAAGGATGTTTGAGAATATTTAGATAGTCACGTTTGTTTTGGAGGATTTATTCTAAATATATGTAATGTTCCAAAAAATGTCCTTGCTAGTATATTTATATAATTTATATATTAATTTAATATAATATATTTATATTCATAAATTTGTTTTTATTAATTTAGTATTTGTTTTTTATATTAATTATTTATGTTATTTTGTAGACTCATATTAATACAAGATTTTTTAAAGTTATTAATATTAAATATAAATTTCATTTTAAATGTAATATTTTTTCAAATACAATTATAAAATTAATGCTATATGAGGTATTGCTAAAAAATTGTTATATGAAGTAAAATTTATTTATCATATTATTAAATTATTTTTTTAAAAAAAGAAAAATATCAAAGATATGTTGGCCGTTAAAACATCATTGCTTTAAAATTATATATTTAAGATAATAAATGTTATTGATAATAATTCATTCCAAATATTAAAAATAAACTGAGATATTATATAATTTAATTGAAGTTTATTTTATATGTAAATGTAATATATAAATATATTTAATTGCATAGTTATTTATTAGTCAATGAGTACATTAATCTATTTAAATTATAAAATTAAAAATAAAGATATAGAAATTTGATGAAAGAAAATGTATGAAAAACGAACGAAAGGTAAAAATGAAAAGAAGAGATGCCCTCGACATGGGAATCTCGGAAACCCATGTTTCAAAGGACTTCCAAATAACTCAAATGTTTTCTGTATGGGCATCCTAAGATATCCGGCTTCTCGAGATACCCTGGTATCTTACATTACCGCAAAACAAACTTGGGAATCTTAGATTCCTACAAAACAAACAGCCCTGAAGGTGATGTTCTTAGCTATGAAGGAGAATTTACTGCGAATGTGGCATATGTTCGACATTCTTCTTCTTCCTTTTTTTTCTTTCAAATCTACACAGGTGGCATTACAAATACATCCTTAGCTAGCATCATACATCTATTTTTTGTTAAACCATAACAAAATCTTAACGACATGACAATTTGAAAATTCAAATACTAAATCATTATTTTTGAAAGTTCAGGGAATAAATAGTTACTTTAATGAAAGTACAACGACAAAATGTGTTTGTAACCTGTTGATGCATAAATTTGGCCTCTTGGGATGCTGCTAAATTCGCACAAATCTTCTAGAATAACAGGGATCGACAAGACCTGCAAAACAGAATAGCGTTAAAGACCGGTGCAGCTCTTGCCACACAAGCTTCGATGCTTAAGTCAGAATCGGAGTAGTTGAGTATAAAGTGTAGAGTGTTGTGAGTCTTCCTTGGTTTGGCTTACTTCCCTATTTATAGGAGTTGAATCCTGATACCTCTAGGGATTGTGGAATTCAAATCTTGATACATCTAAGAAATCTGGGGAGAATCTTGAGGCAATCAGGATATCTTATTCTTTTGAATGTATGATATCTTCTCCTGAATCATAAGGCCATCATATCTTCCCTTTTGAATTCGGGAATTTGAATTGTAGAAAATTGGGATTTTCTCATCCATAACAATAGTCCCCACTCTCTGTCAAAGTTCTACTTTGAGAGTATTTTGTCGTTCATAGGTTGACTATTTTTGTGGAATAACCTCTTTTTGGTCGTTGTTAATTGTTGTCTTAATTATGCTGACTTTCCTAACCCCCATTCTACTTTGTTGTAGTTGGCTACCATCAAGTCTCTTAGCATTGAGAGTACTTGTCGTTGTCAGTTGTCGCTTTTTATGGGCTGACTGTCATAGCCCCATTTTCTTTTGTCGTAGTTGGCTGTAGTCAAGTCTCTTGGTTTACTCTTGGGTTTCTAACCTACTTGGCTTTTGACAATGGTTTTATACCCTGAGTCCAGTTGATACCCTTTTGTTGTTGTCGGTTGTCGTTTTATGGGTTGGCTGTCAAAGCCCCTGTTCTCTTTTGTTGTAGTTGACTGCAATCAAGTCTCTTAGGCACTGCTATACGGTTAGTTTTAACCGTTAGATTTTGGCCTTGGGATCTAACTTTTAACAGGGCCAGTGGTACTTCATTTGGTTTCTAACCTCTTTGGCTTTTGCCCATGTTTTATACCTCAGGGTTTACTATCGAGTTTCTAACCCATTTGACTTTTGCCAATGGCTTTTATACCCTGAGTTTAGTCGGCACCCTTGGGTTTCTAACATATTTGGCTTCTGCCGGTTTTTTACCCCAAGTTAAATCAACTCCTCGGGTTTCTAACCTATTTTGGCTTTTGCCACATGGTTTTTAACCCGTGGGTTTCATTGATTGGTTAGGCTTGTTTGCTTTCTGTTTTAACCTTGCTGGGTATGTACACATGCCTTTTTCAGCACCTTGGGATTCTCTTCCCCAGTTTCACTGACTAGCTTCTTGCTTATCGTCCTACTCCTAGGTCTGTCCCAGTTCGAGTTCTTGGATCAACTGCTTGCCGACCTGACCGGCCGAGCACGTCAGTTCGAGGTTTGTCGTTTCCTCCTATCTTCAATTTGCTCCGTGCATGGCTAGTTATCTCCCCAACTCCTTCAATCATCAGAGCTTTACCCTTTCGTGGATCGTGAACAAGTACTGGTTGCTCCACCTCATGTTGCTCAAGTTTTTGCAGAAGCAGGAACATGCTCTGGTGTATTCCTTCAACCTTCTTTTCTAAGGCGGCCATCTTGTCACCTTGTTTATCCAGAACCTCGATTGGTTTGTCTTTCTGTCTGAGAACTGGTCGGCCAGTACCCTTCTGTCCGTCATCTGGTCGGTCGGTATCCTTCGGTCTGAGAACTGGTCGGTCAGTCTTTTCTTCGGCTATCTCGGGCGGAGGTGTACCCCTATGAACTTTCCTCCTGTGGCGGCATTTTTCATCAGAATCTTGTGGACTCCTTCCCGAACTCATGTCGACAAGTCTGCAATCTCTAGTTGTCCCCACAGACGGCGCCATTGCATAAATTTGGCCTCCTGGGATGCCGCCAAATTCGCACCAATCTTATAGAATAAAAGGTATCGACAAGACCTGCAAAACAGAATAGCATTAAAGATCGGTGTGGCTCTTGCTACACAGGCTCCGATGCTTAAGTTAGAATCAGAGTAGTTGATAAAGTGTAGAGTGTTGTGAGTCTTCTTTGTTTGGCTTACTTTCCTATTTATAGGAGTTAAATCCTGATACCTCTAGGGATTGTGGAATTCGAATCCTGATACATCTAGAAAATCTGGTTATCTGAATCTGGGGAGAATCTTGAGGCAATCAGGATATCTTCTTCTTTTGAATGTATTATATCTTCTCCTGAATCATAAGGCCATCAAGATATCTTCCATTTTGAATTCGGGAATTTAAATTGTCGAAAATTGAGATTTTCTCATCCATAGCATAACCTAATGCTTATTTTAAATCAAGAGGCTTTGATACCATAACATAACCATAAAATATGGAAGAAGAAGAAGAATATTTCATTAGTTAATTGCTATATATATATATGGTACAAGTCAATGGTCTAGTAAGTTAATGATTTGGAGTTGTATAAAAAAAAAAGTTAATGATTTGGAGATCTGTTACCTTAGAAGAAATGATCATTGATTAAAATATATTTTCCTAATAAAGACTACAATATCTCTTAATCTTGGTCAAATTTCAATTTAAAAACGTAAGTATAAGATTTATGCACTCAATTAAAAATAACAATTTTAAATAAGAACAACTCAATTGAAAACCATAATTTTAAAACAAAATCCACAACCACGAGCTAAAATAAAACACAGTCCAAATATCTAAAAGATACTCAAAATTCGAAACATCCACCTCATTGAGTGCATGGGTTGAATGTGATTGAGTGTGTAAAGGCCACTATTACTCCTCTACCTTAACATATGCGATGTTAGTGAAAGCGCACAAGTAACACAAGGAAATATGTTTATGCAAGAAAACTAACGAGGTCAAACATGGTCAAGTTTGAACTCGGTATTTGGTTGACTTTGAACGGAAATGGAAAGACTTGCACAAGAGGGCAAAATCTTCGATGCTCAAGTCAGTAAACAGCTCGGACTAAATATTAATTTCGAGGAGAAATTCGATACCTAGGGTTGAAATGAGGCTCTCTATTTATAGGTGCTGGGTATGACAACCTCACGACCGACAGTTATTCTTGTCGGACTTCAAGTCGAACCTGTCGGGTTATTCAGATCGAACCCAAGCAGCTCGAACCACTTAAGAGAATGTCCTAAGAGAAAAATGGCTAAGTCCTTCACCTCGAACGACTCGAGGTGGATCTGCCGAACATGTCGTGAGTATGTAGGCACATCACTATCCTCCACGTGTCCTGTCAACTTCTCCTTCCAAACATTGGCCCCCTCTTTGACAGTATCGAGCTCAACCTGGTAGAGAAACTCTCTAAAAATGAGGAGATGGATAGACGTGGCGACTTCTGAATTCGAGGGGGAAATATAGTCGTTTGTGAAACTACGTGGTCGAGTTGACAGTTTTCGGAGCACTCGAGTGCTCTAGCGTCCGACCTTCTGAAAAATCTAAACTGTTGCTTTTTAACACGTGTACGCTGGAGATTACTTTCCGGACTACTATAAATAGTCATAGATCTCAGATCCGCGATTTACGCTTTCTAAAATCTTAGAGTTCGACCTGATCAGCTCGAACTTTACTCTAGGTCAGTCTATTTTCTACATTTTCACTTTTTAAGTTGTTTTCGTCATGTCGAGCTCTTCTAGTAGTAGTTCGATAGGTAGTTTAGGTCGAACCATTAGTACTTCATCCCCTAGGAAAACGAGTTCCAGTGAGGGTTTAGCCACTAGGTTAGATGCCGAGCTCGAGGAGATAGAGAACTTTAGGTTTTCTGATGATGATGGTTGAGGACAGTGATGCCTCTACCTCGAGACAAGGATTGGAATTCCCTTCCAAAATCCCTGAGAATTATCTCAGACCGCTTTGTAGGCGATACCAGATTTTGGATAATATACTTTTACGCCTACCTCAGACCGAAGAAAGAGCTGACGATCTCCTTGAAGGATGGGTCACTCTTTATCTCAAGATATTTGAGTATGGGTTTTGCCTGCCTGCCCACTCTTTTGTTCAAGAGTTTCTTAGCCGAACTGGTCTTGCGCCTGCCAAAGTGGCCCCCAATGGATGGGGCATTGGGTTCGCACTAGCCATCCTCTTCTGGGTTAGGGCTCGTGAGGTGGACGAGATCGAGCTGCTCAGGGCCAAGCAGCTCCTTGCTTGCTTCTAAGTGAAGCGAATTTCAAAAAAACCTAAACGTTATTATTTATGCGCAAGGAAGGGTGCAAAGGGAATTATCAAAGGTCCGACCTCCATAAAAGGGTGTGTGAAGAAGGGGTTTTACGCTTCTAGGGACTGCTTGGCGAAGGATGAGTCCGACCATCCCTGTTTCAATGTTCCCTGTAGATTTGGGAATCTGGGTAAAAGGTCGTACTGCTTCTTGTCCTTTTTTCTTCTTTTATTAATCTACCAACTTTTCGTTTGGTTTCACAGTTGCTATTAAGCCCATCCCTGAACTAACACAAGCAACCTTTGACATATTGAAATACTACAAAAACTGCTTTTGAGGTGGAAGGAAGGTCGGGACGTTAATCACTGATAAGATTTTGTAGGCTTCGGGGTTGCTAGACTATAACCCTCTTCTCATTTCAGTGAAGGCCTCTAGACCGAACTTAGAACTAGGTGAATCAGACTCGAACTGCCCTTGTCTATTTGTTATTTCATTGTTTTCTCATGCATATTAGTTTTGCAGCCATGGTGTGCGGATTTGCGAGCACCGTGAAATGAGACCAAGGGTGGAAGTTGCCAGCCCAAGGTCGGATCGAGCTCGGTCTTAAAAGGTGCGGGGACTACTGCCGACGCCATGGTCGAGGTGGAGTGTTCTCAGGGTCCTTCACTTGGCTCAAAGAAGCCTCAGAGCCAGTCAACCAAGGCATTGGACGTCTCTCCTTTGAGAGAAATACACGGAGGTGCCTCTCCTTCGAGGAAGATGAAGAAGAAGAAGAAGAAGAAGAAAAAGAAGAAGAATTTTTCTTCGGAAGGTACTGTCTCAAAGGTGCGGAGAAGTAGCTTCCTTGACCTGGCTGATGACCCGGAAGGTAGGATGGGCGGCACTTATGATGTGGAAATAAGGTTTCGCATCGAACCCTCCGTCGTTGGGATGAAGAAAAGGGTCGAACAGATTGGGAATGCTAATTACTCTCGATGCATGAGGCCAGGTCGCCAAGATAGTTTGGGCGCTCTTAGGTCTGCCATCCAGTGCATGATCGACATTACTGACGAGGTGAGTGATATCAAGCTCGTACCCTTGATTTAATTTATTGTAGGTATTGCTTCCATTATAACTTTTTATTTATCTTATAGGCTCATGCAGTGGCTTGTCATGCGCCCTTTATGGTAAAGGCTGAACTTGACGGACACGAGAAGTTGTCCGAGAAGGACAAGAGTTCTATCTCTGCTGCCCACGGTGAGCTTCAGGAGGTGACGACCGAGCTAAAGGCCACCTAAGAGAAACTTAAGCTGGCGGAAGGTGAGCTGGAGAAGAACTTGAAGACCTTCAAAGGGACCCATGCGGTCGTGAAGTGTCTCGAGGTCGAGAAGTTTGAGCTCATGCACCAGAATGCTCACTGGGAGGAAAAGCTTGTGGAGGCGCGAGCTGACGTTGAGAAGTGGGAAGTTCGGTTCCAGAACAACGCCTTCCTCGAGGAGACTTTCCGGAAGCATCCTGACTTGGACGGCTTCGCCAAGGACTTCAGTGATCCTTGTTTAAATCGAACAATTCAAATTATTTTACAAAATTCTTGATCCTTGTTTTACCCATTGTGAGCTAACGGGGGGACCTGATGGACCTATAGATCAGAAGCTCCAACGTTACGAGATTAATTGTTAAACTCATTAACCACCTTAATCAACATACGTTAACTACAGGTTACTCCACTAAAAACCCACAGCTGGACTCTTTTCACCATAGAATATTTTTGTGTCCACAGATATCGACCATTAATAGCAAGTCAATCCTTCACGAGTGTTCGTAACTCAAGCTGGGTCAAATTACCGTTTTACCCGGTTATGGTCCGACCAATAACTGGAAATGCCTTTCGGGCCAATAAGAGGGTGGGGGCCTTTGTTCAAGTTTCGGAGTCAGCATTTAAAAGAACACTCATCTACTCTCCTAAGGTCGGGGAGGAGTGAATTCCATCTTATGAAGTTATGTTCCTTGCTCCTCACTCGGTCTCATCCCCAAAATGGTAGGAATGCTGAGTCGGTGACTCGGGCCACCCTCACCCATACAGATCAAAGGACGAGCCCTCACGGGCAGGAGTCCCTAACTCACTCAGGATTGATAATGAGTTGTCTGGTCATTCTATGAAATAACACTCTATTAGTCAACGACGTTACATATAAAGATTAGCTATTTCGTGGTCTAATCTTATACAAACTCATTGTGTAGGATATCCCCACTCGCATGTTTCCACACAAATGACTTGGATCGGACCGTTTGTAACATTTCAAAGTAGGCCGTATCCATAGTGTTGCCAGGATAAGGTACCCAACCCTATTCATATACTATAGACCCTTTAGGTTATTCCCGAGACATTATCCACTTGTATATCGAGGGTATATCAAATATATACTCATTATATATACTTTCTCGATTACATAATAATAACCTTGGATGTTTAGTTTATTGGATTTGGACAATGCAGTGGAATAAATTCAACAACAAATTGATTGAATATAACTTTATTGAAAATAAATTTGTTTTTACATAAATATAAACTACGAGTTTAGGGCAACACACCCAACAGGTAAGGTGCCCTAGGGTGGGTCATGTCATGGTTAGTCGGTCGGTCGGTTTCTGTACAAATTTTGACTTTCAATTTTGTTTAACATCTAGTGTGAAGTGCGAAGAGAGTCTGATGAGTGCAAAACAGGGAAGGGGTTTGACGGTCTTCGAATTGAGAAGAGGTAGGAGACGACGTCTGAGAAATAAAAAGAAAAAAGGAAGAGGGAAGGGCTGCAGCGGCCGGTGGGAGAAGAAAATTTATGTGGTTGTAAAGAAAGAGCAGAGCAAGAGAGAGGTCGGGAGGAAGAAAGAAAAAAGAAGAAGAAATGAATTAAAAATAAGTTCGAAAAATATAATTACTGGAATTTAATTATAATTTTACCATACATCAAAAATGTGCAAAAAAAAAATCAAAAAATAGAAACTCAATTTACACAATGCAAACTAAAAAATTGTGCACTCAAAATAAAGACTTTACAAGTTCCATACTAAACACTTCAAACAAACGCATATCTATAATCTATATAATAATATATTAAAAAGATACAATCTCTAACAAACATTTTAGGATTATTATTCCCTTTTAATTTTTGTTGAATTACAAACCAATAACTCAAATTAATTTTAATGTAAATTTTAATTTATATTAAAAGGAGCATTTATTCGAGAATGAGAGAAGTTTGTTAACCACCATTTGAATTTAATAATAAAATAAAATAAATTTTTTATTTATAATAAAGTTAAGCTAACTATTATAATTTATAGTAAATTAATTTGTTAATAATAAATTATCAATAATACTAAATATATGGAATATAAAATATTGGAATGCAAAAGGTTTTTCCTAAAAAGTTCATTTAATTACACTTCATGATGGAATTTCTAAAGTTTTGTAACTTTTAATTATCTATTACCCATATAAATTAAGCTTTATTCCACCATTTTGTTCACAAACACTTGACCTCTATTCATTCTTCCCAGTGCTCTCAAAGAATTTTTCAATCTTGAAAGACATCTCAAGATGTTGGTGACATATTCAAGTTGCAAGAGAAGCACGTGTTGGATCTATATCTTGAATCCTAGGTTGTGTGTCGTTACAATTCCATATTGTGATGAAGTATTTTTTGTTGGAGCCATGACTTTTCGTCTCTACAATGGTGATTCTACCGAAGTCCCGCGACCATTCACGTTAGAAATCTCGGTTTTTTATATATAGTTACAATAATTTCCTTTGTTTTTGTTGATCACAATGCCAATATTTTTCTTTTGTTTTGGCGGTATTTGATTGATTTCGTACAACGCAAATGATCTAAATTTCTACCTCATTGAATAATAATATTAGTCAATCAATTATCAAGTGAACAATTTTATTTTAAGGGATGAGTCCATAGATAGGGTATTAGATGTTTTTTTTTACTTTGTTTTTTTTTCTTTTTCTTTTATAATTAATGTATTTTTTTATTTAAGATGTTTGATGAAAAAATAATAATTTATTGATCATAATCACTAAGTATTTTTTTTTCTTTTAAAAAAAATCACGTCCTTACAAAATTTTTAATTAATTATAAATAGTAAATTAACTAGTGGATCAATTCTCAATAATAATCATCTTTAAAAGTTGGAATACACTTTTTTTTCTCATTTCATTCACCTTAAAGTTAAAAGAATTTTCAAATAATAAATATAATTATAATATAAAATCAAAACAGCAAAATAATTTTTCTTTATGGAGGTTGAAAATGATTCTAACATAAAAAAAATTAGATTAAAAAATCTTTATAATTTTAACTCGAACAAACAAGGTAATTAAACAAAATAAGGAGCCTAAATTAGGTAAAATAATCTTTTCAAAATGAAAATATAAAAAAATTTATATAATATTTTAAATTGTTATATTATAAATAATAAAATACAACCCAGACTTCATTAAAAATGTTGTACATGATAATGCAATTTATATACACTTGAGATTAAATTAATAGAATATGAAAATATTTTAAAAAAATAATGTGAAAAGTTATAATGTAAAAAGTTAATGTGCATAAATTAACTCTAATTAAATATTTGTAGATACGTATATTTAATTATAGAGTATGATAGTTTTGGAATGCAAAAATTATTATAATTTTTTGATTTTCTTCCGCTATAAATTTGTGTGTTGAATTTATTTCCAAAACAATTTTAAAATGGTATGTTAATAAAATTAAGAAAATAGTTAAAAAATTTAAATCTATACCTCCTAATTATAATAAATAAGAAAATAGTTAAAGATGCAAATGATATACAAAATATAAAACATTGACAAATTATAATACATAAAATAATTTAAAATCTAATAAGATATCATAATAATTATTAATATGATTTGATTCATATTTTATATTTAAATATCGTGTTTATTATTTTTATTTTTAACTTATTTTATTAATAATAATTACGTTTAATCTTATATTTTTGCCATTATACTAATTATAAAAATTAAAATAAATTTAACAAAATTTTGATATTTTTATAAATTTGAAGCACGTACTAATTTAATTAAATAATTTATTTTGTAATAAATAAAATTAAAATTTTTATTACGTGCAATGCAGTTGGTACTAAACTAGTTATATTAAGATTTAGAAAAAGAGAGAAAAAATAAAGCCTGTTTTTCACTATCGAGGGTATTTTGGTAAATCTACATATCTAGGGTTTTCATCACTCCATAGAATTTGAGTCGCTTAACCTCCAACCCTTAAACATTTGCAGTCGCCCAATAGCACTAGTCCCTTCCTCTCTCCCTCCGTTCGTTGGTTCTCAGATTCCGCCATGGCGACTGGAGCTGCACCGCCGCGCCAACTCTCGCAGAAGGAGGCCGACATTCAGATGATGTTGGCCGCCGAGGTTCATCTTGGCACAAAAAACTCAGATTTCCAAATGGAACGATACATTTTCAAGCGCCGGAATGATGGTTTGTTTTCAATCTACTTGCCTCTGTATCTTCTCCTCTTTTTGTTTTGTTTTCAACACTGGCGGCCATTTTCACTTGAACTGATACTGTACGTGCTAATGGATGTGTGTTGTTCTTCTTCTTTTAGTGTATTTTCCTTGTGACCTTAATTTTTTTTTAGTCGCGAACTTGGAACAATATGGTGATTGCAATTCTTAAAATTGTCTTTGGTTACCTTGTAAAGCTTGTGTTATTATGTGTTTAGATGTGAAGTTTCAGTCTCTGGCTATTGTTATGTTTATCACTTTAGGTTTTACAGTATAATTCGGGGGATCCACTATTGAATATTCTCCAAATTATTCTTTATTGGGTTTTACATTTTTGGTTTGATTCGCACTTTTGATGCTATTTTGATTTCATCCCCGATTGTTGGTTCATACGCTTTCAAATGAACAGCCAAATGTTTTGAATTGAAGTACTTAGTCTTATCTCCATGGTTTGGTGAATTGGTTTTTTGTTTTTCAGTCTGTTGCCTAAGAGGAATGTTGTGCTTATTAAAGGCTTAGTGAGCACTGAGCTCTACAATATGAACATATTAGATTATTTCAATTGTTATATTACAGCCATTTATGATTTTTATTTTTTAAAATCCTCTTGGTTTTCAGGAATCTACATCATCAACCTTGGTAAGACTTGGGAGAAACTTCAGCTGGCTGCTAGAGTTATTGTGGCTATCGAGAATCCTCAAGATATCATTGTTCAGTCTGCTAGGCCTTATGGTCAGAGGGCTGTTTTGAAGTTTGCTCAGTACACTGGTGCTCATGCAATAGCTGGGAGGCACACTCCTGGAACGTTCACCAACCAGCTTCAGACCTCATTCAATGAACCGCGTCTTCTTATACTTACTGATCCTAGAACTGATCATCAGGTGCTTTAACCTTCTTAGAAATCAGTAATGGTCCATGGTTATAAATTAAGTCCAAGAAGAATGGTTTTATATTGTCAAATTTATGATTCAATTCATGCTTGTTCCCTTAGATCTATTTGTACCTGTATTTACTTGATGCTGTTGTTTATTTATGTTGCGTTGTTGATTCCTACTTGTAGCCAATTAAGGAGGCTGCCCTTGGGAACATTCCTACGATTGCCTTTTGTGACACCGACTCCCCAATGCGATATGTTGATATTGGAATTCCGGCTAACAACAAGGGGAAACACAGCATAGGATGTCTGTTCTGGCTTTTGGCAAGGATGGTTCTACAAATGCGTGGAACAATTCGTGCTGGGCACAAATGGGATGTGATGGTAAATTCGAATTTATATTTCCTATTTGGACTTCATAAACCATATTTTGGCATGAAATTTTACATCAATTGTTATTCAAGGGAACTTATTTCCTTGTGTATAGGTGGATTTGTTTTTCTACCGTGAGCCTGAGGAGGCTAAGGAGCAAGAAGAGGAAGAGGCTGCTGCGCCCCCGGATTATGGCATTGCAGACTTTGGTGCTGCTCCACTTGTTGCCTCAGATCAATGGGCTGGACAAATTCCTGATGCTCAGTGGGGTGCCCCAGATGTGGTTGT
>NW_019104849.1:63269-77936 GCF_001995035.1 Momordica charantia | reverse complement strand
GCCACCACGTCAAGACCCAATACTCATCATCAAAAGACTCATCATGCCGACCCCCGACCTTTTGTACCCGGAGCCTCAACACTCATCTCTACCAAGACTGGCCTATCGACCCCCGACCTTTAGTACCCAGAGCCTCGACACCTAGTAGTCATGTACATCCTCGACCACTTACCCCGAAGCCATTCCACTCGTGTATCCACCTCTCATTACACGATAGACCCCAGATTCGAGTCATGGTCATCCCCGACTAGAGAGGAGAGGTACATGAATGAATTGATACCACATCCGAATGAGAGGGATCATGACACCATGGAAGCATGGTTAAGAAAAGGCTTAAAAGAATTGATAGTTACTACCTATACGAACAAGGTGTATTTTTCTTTTTGGTGGCTCAATAGTAAAAACTTCAAAATTAAGTGTGCTTGCTTGGAGCAATCTTGGGTTGGGTGACCTTCTACTCAAACATTGAAGCAGATCTAAAGTTTTTTTGAACACCGACAGTGGAGATAACGAAAGAAGGGAAAAAATAAGAATACCTTATTTTAAAAGCCAAGTTTCAAAATTCAATTTTGAAATTCAAATTCAAATTTATTATTATTATTTTTTTCCCAACCTCGGGCACTTTTCTTTCTTTTATTTTTATTTTTTGTTTTTCTTTTCAATCAATCTTTTCTCTCTCTCCCTCTTTTTATTTTATTTACATTATACTAATATTAATTACCTAACCATACAAATTAAACTTCCAAGTCATCTTATGAGAATATGGAGGTGTTACATAAACAAAAGATTAGAAGACTTAGTGTTTTGAAAGGAGTGAAAAAATCAAATCTATCCGATGAAAAGGCTATTCAACCTAAAAACCCAAAATATGGGAGACGTAAAAATCAGAAAGGAAAAAAAAGAATAGAGGTGGGGCAAGAAAGACGGTAGGATTTACGTTATTGTGTTTCAATATATAATAAAAAAGAAAATTGCAGTGGGTAGCAAAAATGTTCTATGTATTTCAAAATATGTCACATGTTTTTAAAATTTTCACTTATATAAGTAGTAAGTAGTGTAACAGATATTCATATCAATAGTATATCAGATATTCATATCAATAGTATATCAGTAGTATATGAAGACGCTCATATTAGTAGTATATTAGATGTATGTCACATACATATTACATAGACACTCATATCAATAGTATATCAGATATATATCATATACATATTGTAGGTATATCAGACACTCATATCAGCAGTATATCAGATGTATATCACATAAATATATCAGTAGTCAAATATATTAGAGATATATTATAGATATATTACAGATATATATCATTTGGATAAAGTTGTCATTTTAAAATTATACCTCCGTTCTTTTCAATGTTATATTTGAGAAAATTAAATCTGGTTGCTATTTTACTAATTTACTAAATATTTTTGTCATATTTACAATTGGGACTAATAAAAATATAGGAATAGAAAGCGAAAGGATAAAGTTGTTGTATTATCAAATAGTAAAATAGATAGTTACTTTTCATTTCTTCTACGCAGACAAAAAAAAAAATATATATATATATATATATGTTTTACTAATTTGAAATTCACTAAAAATTTATCGTTTTCATACAAGTTAGAAACTTCTAATCTTTTCAAAATTTTAAAATTCTGCAATGATTTTTTTTTCTTTCTAATTTTCAATGTCAGAAAGCATTACTCAAACTTACAAATGACAAATATCATATTAAAGCGCTCTTAAATAGCTGTACATGAATTAAGAGCTTTATTATAAAATTGTCAAGAAGAGCCCAATCGTAATTTAGAAGTGGTAGTTACTTCTAATATTTTAGATGAAAAATTATTTTTGGTATATATACATATATGAAACGTTTTTAATTTCGAAGTCATGTAAGAGCAAGCTGAGACTATGATGAGTTTGAACCGAAAACACAGGAATAAGAATCAAACGTTAGTTTAAAACGTCTCAACTTCTTACCATGGGACAAACTTTCATCATCTCGTATTTCAACGTACTCACAAAATTGAGCCTCCAATCTCAAAGGAAGGAGAATATGTCTTATTGCTTAACATTTGATAAAATTAAACAAAGTCAAATGCTACGTTTGATAATTGATATACTTAGTAGGTGAATTTACCTTAGAATATAGTCTATAAATAATGGATGTATGATATATTTGGAAAGTTTTCTTTTAGTACATATATTTGTACAGTTATAGTCAGTAAGTCATATTCCTTGACATTTGATGGTCTACTGATGGTCTAATTAGAGGTTGATATCTATGTGTTATGAGATCTATGTGTTTTGAGAGTGTTTTTAAAATAAGTGATTTTAGTAAAACTATTGAAGTACTTAAACATAAATTTTTAATAAAAATATTTTAAGTGGTTCATTGACAAGTATTTAGGTCAAAAGCACTTAAAAAGTACTCCCTTACAAAGTACTTTTTTTTTTTTTCAAAAGTAATTATAAATTACTTCCAAACTTGATGAATTTGAGTGGAAAGTATTTTCTGGCGACGATAAAAATGCTAACTCTAAAGATAATCTTAATATGTGTTTTATATTTTTTAGTTCAATCAAGAATGAGGAATAAAAAAGATAATAAATATCTTATCGATTAAGTCATGCTCGGACTAATAAGATGTGTATTACCTTTAGATCTAATGAACACAAATTAGGTCAGTTAAAACCAACTTTTGAACATCTCCCCATCATATAATCATATAGTTTCCTTCATCTGAGAAACCCCATTAATGACCAAATAGGTGATAATGGTATATCTTCAAGACATTTTGAGATGTAATTAGGGTCATAAAATTTGAAATGTTTAGATCCACGACTGACTTGAGAAAAATGTGAGGAGGTAAAACAATCTGAGTGTATTTGACATCGTTGGATGTATGAAAGAAAATTATTAAGCTGATATATTTTGTTACATCATCTAACAATTTCTCATTATTGTATAATTATTCTCCATGGGTCATACTTCTAAAATTTTGTTTTCTCTTGATATAACATTAAAAAAATTTGTCCATTACTAATTTTTCATCCATTCATAACACATTTTTCAACGAAGTTGAATATACAAATTTAAAAATACTTTAAATTTTTGAGTGAGCATAAATCAATTGATTAAGATATTTTTCAACGAAGTTGAATATACAAATTTAAAAATACTTTAAATTCTTGCGTGAGCATAAATTAATTGATTAAGATATTTTTCAACGAAGTAGAATATACAAATTTAAAAATACTTTAAATTCTTGCGTGAGTATAAGTTAATTGATTAAGACATTATATTGTTTTTTTTTTAAATTTGATCAAGACATTATAACTTAGGTAAATTATGCAGAAGACACAAAATTTATACTAATTAAGTTTGTGTGATTGAGAGTGATGGTAGAATGAGTGATTTTGAAAAATAGATTTAATTATAATTGATTTTCTGAAATCATCATCTAAGTAATACCTTAAAAATCAATCTAAAGCGATTTTAAACTTTCCTGAAATTAATCTTTTAATTTGCCTAATCAATGGTAAAGGAAATGATGTACTTCTAATTCAACTCTCGTTTTACACATCAATTCACACTTGACACAAGTAACTCTCATCCAACAAATACAAGTTTTAAACTTTGACAAAAAATTATTCCACTTTTATAAATAATTTGCCTATATACTTTTCAAAATATTTCCTTTTACATTTTTTAATCATTCGTTAAAAAAAAAAGTATTTTTGGATTTCTTTTTTTTACTTGAACACATTATTATTGTTGAAATCACCCAAAAATGGTGACAACCTTTTTTTTTTCATTTAAATATTTAATTTAGCTAGAATTCGTTCGATATTAATTACTTTGAGACAATTTCTTAGTCATTAACTATATATGTTTCAATTAAATTTATGTTAGATCAATAATTTATTTAATTTTAATCTTTCCACTGGAAGAAAATATTTGGTAACAATTAAAATAACCACATTAACATGGAAAACCATCTAATCAAATTTTCACAAATCTTATTAACAATATAAACTAACACAACATTTAATTAACATTCAAAACTTCAAGCTATCATATTCTAAACCATAAAAGACTAACTTGTATAATTTATCAAACCTTAACGACCAAAAATTTTACCTAAACATACTTGACAGACCAATACAAACTTATAAAATGGTATAAATTCATATAATTACGGATGAATAAAGAATGAGATCACAACTTGTGACATTGAAATTTAGTATGAAGATCCTACTTAATGATACTCTGCAATCTCAAAAACCCGAGCTGTATTATCTAGAGTAACAGAAACAAGGTATTCATGGTTGGCAAATATCGAGAGAGATTGGATGGCATCGGAGTGCCCGGTGAAGCTCCTTACACATTCAACAGAGAGACTATCTCATATTTGGTATCTTGATGTGCCAATCTATGTCAAGCATGTTACTCCATCCTATAGATAGTTTGTTTTTGCTTAAACAAGTCAAATCGGACAACAAATAGTCAATGCCAAACAAGAGAAGATAATGATTTGTAACGGATATTTTAGTAGTTTAAATTGTATAATTAGATAGTTATTTTTTAATGTTCTTGATTAATAGGGTTTTACTTAATTTAATCCTTTATCTCTCCTAAGAGTTATTGATGGATTAGATGGGTAGATTAGATAAGTTTTGATTAAATAAAGGTATTAAATATATATATTTTTTAATAAGACAGAAGGAGAAAAAAGATTAATTGGAAAAAAGAAAGAAAGAAAGTAAACAAAAGAATTAGAAAAGAAATTAAAAAGGGGCTGACATGATTAGCGAAAGAAAATTTCTATTTCTATTTAAATTATTTACATTTTTCTTTCCCTCAGAGCAGCAGTCGGTTTTATTAAAAGAAAAAAAAAAAACAACCTTTGATCATCAAATTTCAGTCGTTGATCTCAAAAGCAAGAGCACATTTAGGTATTTTTCATTTAGCCTCGAGTCCTGTCATGATCGCGCACTCAACGAAAGAGGCTTCAATTTTTGGTAATTATTCTAAACTCGGTTGTTTAAATTTTTGTAGTTAAATCATTGATCATTGGTATTAATTCCTAATACTTTTGGATTTATTTTAGGTTTATCAAGAAATAATTAATGGCTCTGCTTTTGAAATGCCTTAAAGTTTTACAGAAAGTTTAATCATGGAATCTCAACCATGCTTATGAATGTGTAAAGGTTTTAATTAAAAATTATGGCAATTATCCTCTTTTAAAGTATATGAACACCAGATGAGTTTGAGTAGCTAGGTGGGTGGGTCTTGACTCTACAGATTCGGTGGCAATTATCATCTGTCAAGTAGAGTCCCGTATGAAACCTTCCTATGCACCACCAAGGAATTGATAACTAAGTAAATTTTATGTACATTATAGACTTAGGCACTTTAATGGTTCTATAGACTTGACTTGCTTACATCATAAGAATTAGTGTCACCGTGATGATGTGAACCAAGGAAGCATCATTGTCGTGCCTCAAGGACCCATAACGAGATCAAGAGCCAAGAAGCTACAACAAACTTTACTTTCTCATGTTCAATACTCGGTGAGCTCGGCTAGGGATGATCAAGAGAGAGATGAAACTTTTCAAGTGAATATTTTCCAAGTAGAGCTTAAGGGAGGCATTGCATTAAATGAACTCTAAGTTCATTTAAAGGAGCTGAAGTTGAAGTGGAGTTTAACTCAAGTTGCATTCAATAAACCCAAGTTCAATTCAAGGAACTCAAGTTGCATTAAATGAAATTAAGTTGCATTAAATGAACTTAAGTGCATCTCAAGCTTCATTTATTACAAGTAATCCATCAATTAATGGAACTACACTTCAAACTACTTCAAGTGAAGCTTCATTTATAATTGAGAGGTTACAAAGACTTTGAAGGGTGACCAAGACTTCAATTCTCGGATTTAAACCTCTTTTTATTATATTTTCAGTTTTAAACATTTCATTTATGTGTTTTAAGTTACAGTTTAGCAAGTGGATGTTATGACCATCATGTAATTGGGAGTTACAACCTTTCAAATGCCATTAGGTTACTTTTAGGGTTGTTTTGGAGGCTATAAATAACCTAGTTTGTTTCCTTTGAAAGACAGATTTTGATGATTGAATGAAAGTTGCTATTTTGCTTCAAAAAGCCTAGAGCTTATTTTTCTTTGCAATTCTTGAGTGTTAGATTTGCATGCTAGAATCATTCAAGTAGTCTTGATCAACCTATTTTATGCAGTGGTTCGAATCTTGAGTTTAGAAACAAGTTTTCTCTACTCTTGATATTGATCATCAAGGTAAATCCGTTCTAACTTCTTCCTTGGGTTGACATCATCTCGATTTGGGGGTTTTAGCATTTGTAATCTAGGGGTTTGCATAACCATAAGGGTTCTTAGATCCAATTGGCTATTGTTTTCTTATCAACGGCCAAGCATACAAACACCTTGTCACTTCCAGGTATATCTTTTGTTATAACAATTAAAAAAAATGTAACATGCCTAAATAATTGACATGATTATTTGTATTGTAATGAACGTTACGCTTAATGATTGTGACATTAGACTCAACAGAAGTCTGCAGAAAGGGGGTGGCTAGGTAGAGGTGTAGTCCTTGAGACAGTAAACAATAAATCAACCTAATGACAGAGAATCCACTAGTGAGTCAAACTTCTAGGCAGCTAAAGCCTATTGTTGCGTCCTTAATGATAGAGACTTCCCAAACACTTGTTCACACTGCAGTCTCTAACCAAATGACTCAATTTGCTAAAGACCGAGGAGGCATGTCACTAGAAGCCAAGTATTTGTAAGATTTTAAGAAGTGTGACCCTCGCCCTTTTGATGGACTATTGTTAGAACTGACGATGGTTGAGGCTTAGTTGTCGTCCATAGAGACTATCTTCTGTTACATGAAGTGTCCAGAGGAACAGAATGTGCAGTTTGCAGTCTTCATGTTGAAAGACGTGCTCTTTTGTGGTGAGAGTGTTCTAAGAGGTTTATTGACATTAGTGGAGAATGGTCACATGGTTGCAATTTAATTACCAAATAATAACTCGATTCAAGAAACAAGCAAAATTCTTGAACCTAGTAATGTACCTGTCAATAAAGCATCAACGTCCTTTACTCCATGACATATAATGACTAAAGTTTTTCCTACTATCGGGTCTACTTACTTGAGGTTTGCTGGTTCATATTAGAGGGTTGTTTTGCATCAACTTGGGCATGTCTTCGTGGCAATTTACAGCTATGTGCCCTTCCTTGCCGCATTAGAAACATAATCTAGTTCCTTACCAACAACGCCCTCAATGACTCTTTCCGCCAGTACTACAAATTGATTTTTCATAGTTAGGCCCTTGTTGTCGATTAGGAGGTTGTCTCTGAACTTTAGCTTGGTTTATCGTGACAAAATTATCCTCAAGCTGTTGTAGATTACAAGATGTTTGGCCGAACTTCCTCTTATATCTTGAGAAAGATCCTAGTCCTAAAGGACTTAAAGACTAACTTGTCAACAGTTGTCAATCAATGAAACTGCTCGTAGTGCTGTAGGATAATCTGATGGAGAGAGAGCTACCATAGAGACTTGAATTAAATTAAATTAACTTAAAAATATATATAATTTTTTTGATTATGGGTTTTAAAATTATTAACACAAACCCACCAGTTCCTAGCATTTTTGCTGGGAAATGGTGAGGTGTACTCTGACACTCTCTCTCTCTTTTCCCTCCTTAGTGTTTTTGGGTTAGTTAGTTATTCACTGTAAAAACAAAAAACCTCTATCTCATTCACTAGCATAATTTTTCACATTTGTTTCCTTTCAAAGAGCAAGGATCCCACAATCTGTTCTTAATCCTAGAGTTATAATGAGAAAACTTCATGGTAGTGTCCAACATTTGGTTCGTGCATTTGGATTCGTTTATTCGTGCCGAAACAAATTTCGTGCTCGAGGAATAAGGACTGTCAACGGTCTTCAAATGTAAGTCGTTTTCTTCCTTCGAAGAGGTTTAACCTCAATTTTAATAGAAATTTTCTGTTGTTTTTGAAAATCGGTATTGTATCGTTTTTAAATCGAGTTGAATCACAAGCGATCAACTGCTTCCGCTTGGGATTCGATCATTTCAATTGGTATCAGAGCCAGGTTGTGATTCAATTTTGTTTAGGACAAAATGGTAATGGTTTTTGGTGGGTTATTTTGATGCATTTGATGTATGTTGGTTTGCTAGTAGACGGTTTCGATTTTTGGCATTTAGATTTACAATTCATGTTGATTGATCAATGCAAGGGCCCGTTGTTTTAGGTATTTTATGGTAAATCGAGTCTGTATAGTCCGAGTCGTTAGTGGAAAACAGTTGCTGCGAAGAAGGGTTGGAATTCGAAGCTTTTTGGAGCTTTTACAATGCTGCAGCAGAAAACAAAGCAGGAGACCCGTGTCGGAGCACCATGGCGCTTTGCAGCAGCGCCATGGTGCCGTAGTGATGTCCCTGGTGTTTTTCGACCCCCCGTTCGTGCGTTCGAGACTCTGCAGACATTTTTTAAAAATTAGTTTATATTAATTTAATTGTAATATATGATGCTAAAAACTGGTCTACTTAGTTCAAAAAACAAATATTTATTCAATAAAGTTGTTATTGATGTTTCTCTTAGAATTGCATTAACCCAAATCCAATAAACTAACATCCGAGGTTATGTTATGTAACTGGAACAATATATAACAGATATACAATATATACAACATATATATTTGATATACAGTATATATTCGATATACAGATGAATAATGTTCCAGTATTAACCTAAAGGGTCTATAGTATATGGGTAAGGTTGGGTACCTTATCTTGGTAACACTATGGATACGACTCACTTTGTAATAGTTACAAATAACTTAATCCAGATCATTCGTGTGGAGACATGCGAGTGGGGGTATCCTATACAATGAGTTTGTATACAACTCGACAGCGAAATAATTAATCTTTAGCTATAATACTGTTAGCTAATAGATTAATATTTTAATAGGATGACCAGGTAACTCGATCTCAATCCTGAATGAGTTATGGACTCCTGCCGTGAGGGCTTGCCATTTGTTAAAGGGAATTAAAAGTTAATTGTACGAGATGCAATTAATATAATGTATGTTAGATACATTATAATATAAAGTTAATTTTGAATTGGATTCAAAATTATGAGAGAGATGAATATTAGAATTTGATTCTAATATGGTTGATTAATTTAAGTTTAATTTAATTAAATATGACTTAATTAAATTAATGGGATATGTTAATTTTGTTAAATTAAATTAATAATTCTTTTGTAATTAATTAAATTGGATTTAATTCATTATTAATTTAATTAAAATAATTTTAATTAAATTAAATAAAAAAGAAGAGAGAAAAAAAAAGAGAAAGTGGGAGCTTCCATGGCTCGGGCATCTTCTCAGTAATTCCTTAAAATGCTCCCAAGCTTCTTGAACTACTTCGTTCTCCTATTGTCTAAAAGACAATGTCCTCTTGAAGGTCTGCGTTCCTGGTCAAAATGTGGTACTTTGCCAAAAATTTCTTCGTCAGTTCCACCTATGTGTCGATAGAATTTGGTTCTAACGCGTTTAGCCAAGTCCTTGCACCATCCCTGAGAGAAAAAGGAAACATTTTTAATCTTAGTGCATCCTCAGAGACACCAGGAAGTTGAAATGCATTAGCTATTTCAATAAAGGATTTGAGATGGGAGTAAGGATCTTCGTTAGTCAATCCTCCGAACTGGCCCATTGTCTGTAACATCTGGAACATGACTGGCTTGAGCTTGAACTGTGCGACTTGGGGTAAAGGATTATTTATCCCTGAATTTAGGTTGTGGAACGCATGAGTGACATAATTCTGCATGGCTACATCTCGATTATCTGCTAGAAGGATCGGATTAGGAATTTCTCCTACTCGGTCTGCTGCTCCTTCACCTGCCATATCTCCATTCACAAGTGGATTTTGTGGCGGTGGAAGATCTTGTGGATTTCTATTCATCTCGATGTCTCTTCTTCAATTTCTACTTCTTTCTCTTTTTGATTTTCTTTCTCTTTTCTCAACCTCTGCTCACGCCTTATCCTCTTAAGGGTTTTTTCAATCTCTGGATCAAAAGTCAACCAACCAGACCCTCTGCTCATACACAACTCTTTTAAATGTTAGATATAACGATTAAGTCCAATGATAGAGGTATGCAACAATCACACATGAAACAATTCACTTGAAAATATTATGATTTGAAAACTTAAGTCCCCGGCAACAATGCCAAAAACTTGTTGGGACTTTCTCTACCTTTAAAAAGATTAGAGACTCGTGCAAGCGCACACGATTACAAGTAATACTCGGAAGTAATCCAAGGTCGAATCCTGAGGGACTTGTTGCTTTTCAAAAACGTTTTTAAGAAGTGAATAGTTCAAATATGCAATTGTGATTTAGAAAGAAAAATGTGACGAAATGTTGTTGTTTGGGGTTTTAACTAACAAGCAATTTAATAAGACTCAACATCCTTGTCTCCTACCTTGGTTTTGATGCAAAACATGGAAAAGACACTATGTTGGGAAAATGCACCAGGCGCAATTCCTGACTTTTCTTGGGATTTGAGTTCTACTCTTTCACTACCGCTTTTGGTTGCTGCAGAGGCTAGGGTAACCTACAATCATATTCCTATTTGTGGTTACAATCCTAGAGAATATTTACCAACTCATTTACATTATGGGTCAGAGGGCCTATGCCTAGGACCATGTTTTATGCGCTTATTCATAAGTTACATCCCATATTGGTTTCCTATTATTTTACCTAACTCACCTTTCCCAAAGTTAGGCTTTGGTGAATAAATCAAGTTCCCACTGGCCAAATGGAAAAAAGACGTAAAGAGAAGTTTTTAGAAACCAACCCAAAAAAGTGTCAGGCGCAATCTGACCAAAATCCTGAGCGTGTTGAAAATCAAATCATTTGACTAAGGCATTCCACAGGGAGGTTGATAACTAATTTAGAACATAATTAAATGAAAGTAAATGCACGGAAACATAAAGAAAGTATTTTCATTGAATTTAAATGATTAAATAAGCTGTACAAGGAGTTCTAGCTTGACCCTTTTCTCTCTCGAGCGTGAGGGGAGTTGAAACTCGCTAAAAAACTTTAAAATAACAGAATGAACAAAGAACAGAAGTAAGAATTCGAATTAAAAGCAATACGAAAGGTAAAAGCGTGAAAAACAAAGAAATGAACAACTAGAACATGAACATAACCCTAAAAACGTGTTCTACAACTAGAGAGCATCTAAAAGAAGATGAAATGAAGCTTAGAAGGGATGATTTGCTAAGGGATGGATGGCTTCCTTTTATAGGACCATAAGTTGGTTGAAACTCCCCTCCATTTTAGGTGGAAAAGGGTTGAGATTCATCTAACCACCTCGCTTGGATTTGGACTCACGGTTTTGAACATGTGGGAAATGTCCTCCTTGCCCTTCATTAATCAAAACGTGCGTCTTGACAAATTGCCCTCCAAAAATGCGCCGGGCGCAATTCTGCAAAAAACAGAATTCTGTTATTTTTCTTCCAACTTTGACCGCATTTATCTCATATTTTTCCTAAAGTACCATAGTTTGACTTTTATGAAGAAATAATCTATGTATGTTCTACTTTAAGAATATGTGGTACTTTTTAGCAAATAATAATGGGAAATGGGTCAAAAAAGTGGTCAGACAGGGCTACCGACACATGTTTCTGCAGTAAAAAGTCAACCCTAACAACAACCATATGGTCGGACACCTTTATATGCTCCATATTATTACCCAACGCCATACGGGTATAATCAGCCTGATGTGAACAATACAACTTCACATTACTCTCCTTATGCCTCTCAAAATTTTCGACCACCGGTCAGTCAAAATTTCCAACCTAGGAGCTAGCAGCATAATATATTCTATACCCAGGGGTAGCAGAATAATAGAGGGGCACGTAAACAGACTCAGTTTGACTCAGTCCCTACGACTTATATTGAGCTTCTGCCTCAGTTATTTCAGAATAATCAATTGGTCGATGTACCTGTAGATCCGATCAAGCCTCCATACCCAAGATGGTATGATGCAAATGTTCGCTGTGCCTATCACGCAGGAGCCATAGGGCATTCAATAGAGAACTGCACTGCGTTGAAATACAGAGTTTAAGTTTTGATCAAGACATGTTGGTTAAACTTTATAAAAGAAAATAGGCCTCATGTCAATAGTAATCCACTGCCAAATAATCAGAACCTACAAATAAATGTAGTTGATGCAAAAGGATCGAGTGAAAAAGTAAGGTTGCAGAAATTACAACTCCTATGGAGGAACTATTTGAAATTCTCTTGGGTGGTGGATATGTATCAGTGGAGTACCTATGCCCAAACCTCAAGTATAAAAGGGTATGATGAAAGTCTGACGTGCCCCGTTCCATGCTGGGGCAAAAGGACATTCTCTAGAGCAATGGAATCATTTTCAAAAGAGAGTCCAAGAGTTGTTAGAATTAATAGCCTTTACAGTTACAAAATCTCACCAAAAGAAAGGGATAAATGTCGTGGAGGATGTCTCGGCTGCTAAAAGCTCAAATGTTCCACTTAAGCCAAAATCTCTCACCATCTTTTACCGTGAAAAGCTTGATGCACCCAGCAGCAGTCGGAAACCAATCACTATCATGGTCTGAGCTCCTTTCGAGTATAAAAGTTCCAAAGTAGTGCCTTGGAGATATGAGTGCAAGGTAATTGTTGGGCAAGAGGTACAATCCCCTTTATTTCCAGTTGATAATATCACCAGAGTAGGAGGCTTAACACAAACTGGGAGATGTTATACAGTGGATAGTTTGCTAAAACACATGAATGAGTCTACCAATGAAAAGAAGAAAGAGAAAGCAAGTAAGAAGAAAAAAAAGAATGCAGAGGAAGATAAGAAGGGGAATGCCAAACTTAACGAGGATGTTTATGATGAATTAGAAGAAGCAAATGTTGTAAAGGATGCAAATCCTAAACAACCCGTGTCTGAGGAAGAGACTCAGAAGTTTCTAAAGCTAGTAAAGCAAAGTGAATACAAAGTTATCGAACAACTAGGTCGGACACCCGCAAAGATCTCTTTATTGTCTTTGTTGTTATCCTCTGAAGCGCAATCGAAGTACATTGTTAGAGGTCTTGAACCAGAGTTTGTTTCACAAGACATCACAGTAGATAATTTGAACAATGTTGTTGGGAATATAGCGGCATCTAGCTCCATCACTTTTACAGATGAAAAGATACCACCAGAGGGTACAGGACACACCAAAGCCCTCCACATCTCAGTTAAGTGTAAAAACTTCCTAGTAGTAAAAGTCCTTATTGATAATGGATCTTCCTTAAACATAATGTCGAGATCCACGCTAGAGAAGTTACCAGTCGATATGTCCCATATGAGGCCTAGTATTGTGATAGTGATAACTTTTGATGGATCTCGCAGCGCTGTTGTTGGGGATATTAAGATCCCGATCCAGATAGGTCATTGAACCTTTGACATAACATTTTAAGTTCTGGACATTACATCAGCTTATAGTTTTTTGCTAGGGCAACCTTATATACATTCGGTAGGAGCAGTTCCATCCACTTTACATCAGAAAATTAAGTTTTCAGTTGACCAAAAGTTGGTGGGACAAGAAGATATTCTAGTCTCAAGGCTTGCTTCGATAACATACGTTGAAGCAGCAGAAGAAGCTTTTGAGTCTTCATTCCAATAATTTGAGATTGCAAATGCTACAACTTTAAATGGGAAATTTGGAAGACCTAAACCACGACTACTGGAGGCCACCTTTAAGGGAGACAATGGGAGTTTCGACAAGTTGCTGAGAATGGCGAAGAACACAAAGAAGTTATGGTTGGGGTATATGCCAAATAGAGGAGACATTATTAGAGTGCAGAGCCGTGAAAAAGCAAAACATCTGGCAAGATTTGAGAATGGTGAGCATGATTATTACCCAAGGAGGACTATTCCACCTCTCAACTATTCTTTCAAAAGCATTGGCATAACCAACTAGGAATTCCTTGAGAATCTTACAGTTGTAGCAGTGACAGAAGAATGAGAGCAAACTGGACCTTTTGTCTTCCCGTGCCTAGATGGTTTCGAGATAAGCAATTGGGGTGTGTTAGAGCTGCCAGTTTTTGTATAAGTCAAAGTAATTGTCCATTTTCCCCTTATTTTCTTAATTAATAAATTAATTTTCTATTTCATGTACATTATATCCAGGTATATTATTTGTAACGCCCCGCGTCCCTCAGGTTAGTGAGTCTCGAATTAGGAGATTTTTCATTTAATTTTAAATTAAACTTTAATTAAATTTATGTATATCGTGTTTCGGGTGATTGGTTTAAACTCAGGTTGGGATGGGTTCTTTTTTTTTCTTTTCTTTTGAGCTTGTTTATGTTGGACTCTTAGTTGGGTTGGTTGGGTTTTAAAACAAAGGAAAAAGAAAATAAAAGAAAATAAAAGAAAGTCCTAAATCTTATACCCTAACTCCTTCCCGTTTTCCCCACCTTTCATCCTCCTTCTCTGTTATCTGCCGCAAGGGGTCGCCGACGAACAACCGTCCACTGCGACCTTTCGCCGCCGCTCCTCGCCGTGGTCTGCTGCCAGTTTCCGCCGCCCGATCTTCACCT
>NW_019104849.1:34821-48127 GCF_001995035.1 Momordica charantia | reverse complement strand
ATCCGGTGACACAGTAGGTCCGACGCGAACTTAGATTCCAACAATCTCCGACAGCAGGACCCAGCGGTACAACATAACTTCTACGCAAAAACATTATACCCACTGTATAGTTCTTTTTCTTAAAAAAATGGTGTGCTTCTCAAAAAATAAAATATAGAAAAGAGACCGTAAATAAGTTTTGGAAATTTAAATAAACATTTTGCAATAAAATTTGTTTAAAGAAAAATAAAGGGAGTTGTTTTGTTTATGTTTATAAATAAAGTAGACGAAAAAGTTGATTTTTAAAATAAAGATTTTGTTTCAAAGTAAAGTTTGTTAAATAACTGCTAAAAACGAGAGGGTAAAAGCTTTTTTAGATAGATTTCGTTTTAGAAATTAAAATTAATTTCTTTAAATTGCAAAGTTTAAAAGTTGAGTTTTAAATAAGGGAAATTTCGTTTTAATAATTTGGCAAGGTCTTAAAATAAATATTTTAGAATAATTATTTTGAAAACTCGAATGACAGATATTGGAATCTTGCAATATTCTCGAGGTGTTAAAATTTTTCTAGTGGTATTCGTACCACTCACACTTATTAATTCACATTTTATAACAAAGTATGAATTAATAAAATGTGAGGCATTTAAATAAAATAAAAAATATTTTTCTTTTGGACAAAATAAAATAACAAGTTAATTTCTGATAGAATTTCAGAACCGTTTTTTAAATGGGTGTTGTAGGGTGCTAACACCTTCCCTGCACTAAATCGACTCCCGAACCAAAAATCTGTTTTTCGCATACTGTTTTTATTTTTTAAGGCCACCAATCACACCTCGTGGATGATTGGTGGTGATTACAAACCCTTATCTCGAAAGAGACTCTTACGGGATGACATTGGTCGCTCCACGTCGTGATAACGTTGCGACAGCTTGACAATTCCCTGGAGACACTGAGAAAGTTAAACCATTATTTTTGTCATTTATTATAATGTTAATATGTTTTGGTCCATTTTGTTGTTTTGGTCCATTTTGTTGTTTTGTTGTTTTGTTATTTTTATTTTATTTTATTTTTTATTGTTGTAAATATTTCATTGTATCATGATATTATTTGGCATCATTATGCATTTCACACAAATTCACAAAGCCTCCTACTTTAGCTTTACTTTTAACATTAGATCAGAGACTGAGTAGTGTGACATTCGTGGAATTTTGATTTCTGTGCAGGCACGTGAAATTCTCCACTCCAATTAATCATACTTAGGAGTGTTCATGGATTTGGTTGGGTCGGTTTAGAGATGTTTTATGGACCAACCCGAAAGTTCGGGTTGATTGGTTCACTAACTTGACTAAACCGAATGCATCACTCAGCCCAACCCAATATACTCGGGGGGTGGGTGCAGGGCGGACGATTTCAAAGCGGACTCCCATTCATTAGATAGAGAAGATCGCCAAGATTTCGTGATCCGCTGCCGAACTTATTCCTTCCAATTCAACGGGCATTCTCAACATTATGCCTTGAAGAGGACTCGAACCTCCACGCTCAACCCCAACCCTTATTAGTTCGGTTCGGTTCTGGTTGGGTCATCGGGTTACAGTGTTTGAACAAAAGAGTGAAATCAGAAGAACAAATTTGAATCCGACAACACGAGCAGTGAAATACATCTAAATAGAGACACCCAAGATGATGCAAATCTCGGTACAGACAAAGATGATGAAGGGATCGAATCCCGCAGTAAAAGCGCGCGAATGCTTGTACTTCCATATTGTTTTGGAAATACAGCAAAGAAAAGACAAAAGCATTATAAAACAGAAGTAGTGGAGCATACCTCTGAAGACAGTTCTTCAATGTAGAAACCAATGCCACCAAAAAACCTTCATCGCTATCCTCTAGATGTTAAGAACTCGATTTGTGAGAACCTCCTTAAAATTGAGAGGGAGATTAAGAGATTGAGAGAGCGATTTTTTCGTAAGAGTTTTAGAAACTCGTTCAAGCAACCAGAGGAAAAAGGGGAGAACCTCCATTTTATAAAGAAGGAAGGGTGAGGGGGAAGTCACAACTTCCCCACTCACCGCCTCCCCAATGGTGGGAAGTGAAAGAGGTTTTCTCCCTACTTCCCCACCTCCCAACATAAATAGTGGGAAGTGGGAGAAGTTTTTTCCCCTATTTACCTTTGATTTTCTTTTAATTAACAATTAAATTAAATAGTTAATTTAATAAAATTAATAATTAATTAAATCAAATTTAATTAATTACAAAAAATAATTATTAATTTAATTTAATTTAACCAAATAATACAATCCATTAATTCAATTATTTAATTAAATAAAACAACCATATTAGAATCAAATTCTAATATACATCTCTCTCAAAATTATTTTTATTTCATAATGTAATAACATACATGATATTAATTGTATTTCATACAATTAACTTTAATTCCGTTTAACAAATTTGAACAATTCAAATTCTTTTCAAGACTAAATGTTCTTAACTATCCTTTACGAGTTAGCAAGGGGACCTAATGGACCTAGAGATCAAAAGCTCCAACGATACGAGATTAATTGGTTAAACTCATTAACCATATTAATCAACATTCGTTAACGGTCTATTACTCCACTAAAGACCCACAGTTGCACTCTTCTCACTGTAGAATATTTTACGTCCACATATTTTGATTATTACCGACAAGTCAATCATTCACGAGTATTCGTAACCACAGCTGGGTAACATTACAATTTTACCCCTGTGTTACATGTTGAACTTTAAGTACCATTGATCCTCTAATGAACAACTCAGTTATGGTCCAACCAATAACAGAAAGTCTCTCTCGAGCCAGTGAGAGGGTGAGATCCTTTGTTCAAGTCTCGGAGGCAGCATTTAAGAGAACACTCATCTACTTACCCTAAAGTCGGACAATAGTGAATTCCATCTTGTGTAGTTATGTTTCCAGCTCCTCACTCTGTCTCGTCCCTAAAATGGTAGAAATATTGAGTTGGCGACTGTTGGGAATTTCTCTACCTTTAAAAAGATTAGAGACTCGTGCAAGTGCACACGGTAACAAGTAATACTCAGAATTAATCCAAGGTCGAATCCTCAGGGACTTGTTGCTTTTGAAAATCAAGTAATGTCGTGAAATGGTTCAAATATGCAATTGTGATTTAGGAAGAAAATAGTGATGAAATGTTGTTTGTTTGGGGTTTTAAATATCAAGCAATTTAATAAAACTCAACCTCGTTGTTTCTTACCTTAGTTTTGATGCAAAACATGGAAACACACTTTGTTGAGTTCTACTCTTTCAGTACCGCTTTTGGTTACTGCAGAGGCTACGGTAACCTACAATCATACGTCTATGTGTGATCACAATCCTAGATAATATCTACCAACTCATTTTCATTATGGGTCAGAGGGCCTATGCCTAGGACCATATTTTATGCGCTTATTCCTAAGTCACATCCCATATTGGTTTCCCTATTATTTTACCTAACTCACCCTTCTCAGGGTTGGACTTTAGTGTATAAATCAAGTTCCAACTGGACAAATGGAAAAAAGACGTAAAGAGAAGTTTTTAGAAACCAACCCAAAAAAGTGCCAGACAAAATTCTGGGCAAATCCCGAGCGGGTTGAAAATCAAATCATTTTGACTAAGACATTCCACAAAGAGGTTGATAAGTAATTTAGAACATTTTTAGAGGAAAGAAAATGCACGTAAACATAAAGAAAGTATTTTTCATTGAATTAAAACGAATAAACGAGCCGTACAATGAGTTCTAGCTTGACCCTCGAGTATGAGGGGAGTGTAAACTCGCTAAAGAAGTTAAGAAGAACAGAATAAACGAAGAACAAATGATAGAACTTGAATTAAAAGCAATAAAGTACGAAAATACAAGGAAATAATAACTAAACCTTGAAACTAAACTAAGAACGAGTTCTACAACGAAGAGAGAATGTAAATGAAGTTGAAAACGAGCTTGGAAGGGATGAATTTCTGCTGGAGGAGTGGCTTCCTTATATAACACCTTGAGTTGGTTGAACTCCCCACCATTTTAGGTGGAAGTGGGTTGAGATTCACCTAACAAACTCACTTGGACTTGGACTCACGGTTTTGAGTTGGTTTGAACATGTGGGAAATGATCTCCTTGCCCTTTATTAATCAAAACGTGCGTTTTGCCCATTTGCTCCTCAAAATTGCGCCTCAAAATTGTGGCAGGTGCAATTCTGCAAAAACAGAAAACTGTTATTTTCTTCCAACTTTGACCGCATTTTCTCATATTTTTCCTAAAGAACCATAGTTTGACTTTTATGCAGAAAAGTTCTATGTATGTTATACTTTAAGAATATGTAGTACTTGTTGGCAAATAATGATGGGGAAGGGATAAAAAACATGGTCAAACAGACATACAGACACATGTTTCTGCAGTAAAAAGTCAACCCTCACACCCACAAACTTAGCTATTTGCTTGTCCTCAAGCAAAAAAACAACACTAACCAATCTAGAACAATCAACATGTTAGAAAGATGAATGAGCAACAATCCTAAGATTCTAAGTAAGCGAATCATATACGTCTCAGGAAAGGCTCCACAAGCTAAACGTCCTAACTTTAATCTCAAGCCAATATACAATAAACCATCCTTTGTTTTGAAAATAAAAATGATTATAAATCCTCTTCTTTTCTAAAACACAAAACTGTTTACAAAACCAAGGAATATGCGCACTTTCATTTTGATTCAAAAAGTTTTACATCAAGAAGACAAGTGGACCGGCTACTAGCCCCTGAGGTTTTCCACACACTAACATCGGTTTCCAACCAAAGCCACTCATAGAAACTTGTTAGGTAGCAACCCGACATAAAATGACGTCGACAATGATTTTCACGAAGTCACTTAATATGTAGGCTACTACCCTCCAAGATGCTAACGCCACCCATTTAAAGAAAATGAATGTCTATAGTGGAGACTCGTGAAAAAGTAAATGCATTTTCTTGCAGCTCATGTTTCTTACCACTTTTGTCTCTCTCTCACTTTTATTTTTCTTTCCCCCACTCTTTTTTCTCTCAAGACTCTTTTTTGACTAGCTTTTCTTCTTTTGCACTCTTTTTCATATCTTTTTTCGAAATTTTTTTTCTTGCATATGGCTCTTTTAGCATAAGACTCTTTTTTATTGCTTGCATTTTCTTTCTGACTCTTTTTCGAAACATAAAATGCATTTTCTTTCTTAAAATAAAAAAGCACACGCTGTCCCCTCAAAGGGAAACAGTGTCCTTACTAGGGAAATAAATTTTGAGAGATGCAAAACTTTGGCACAGAAAGGACAAGGACTTCCAAAGCAATAAAAAAGTTAAGGTTTCAAAATAAAAAGAAGTTGAACAAAGTTTTATAATCAAAACAAAAAGTGGAAAATGACTTATGGCTTGATCATAAAACTAGGAAATTTAACCTATTCATGCCCTTAAGTATCCTCATCGACATGATACAAAAACAAAGAACAAAAGAAAACATTTCATTAAAAAGATGAACATGCTGAGAGTTTAGAAAAGATGTATTGAATAAGCTAAGGACAAGCTAGTAGCTAGAACAAGGAAGCATGCAAGCTTGAACTTTAAACATATGCAAAGACACAACTTATATACCTTTCTAATAGCAAAACATCCCAACAACCAACCTAAAACTAAGCTAAACAACCTATCATGCAAACTAAAAAGAACAAAAACAACCTACACAACCTAAAATGCAAACTAATCTAAACAACCTATACTAAACAACCTAACATACAAAATCAAGATCCAAGTATTAAAGCAAAGAGAGGGAGATACTCCCCTAATCATCATCTGAAGACTCATCGTCGATGGAATCGTTACGAAGAAGGAAGAAGATGGTAAGTCGGCCGCAAGCTCATCAGGGAATGAAGGTGCTTCATCACTGTATATCTTCTTGAGGAACTCATATGTGGCATGTTGAGTAACTAAGAGAAGCTCATACTTGTGCCTAAGCTCGTCATATTGCTCTCTAGTCACCACTCCTCGGTTCTCGGGATCCGCAACGGTAATGGGAGAATCTTCCTCTCGAACAAGCGAATATCCCCGAACTCTTCTTAAGGATGTGACCGACTTCTTGGGAGTCACTACATTCGCATCATCAGCCTCATACTCCCGCCTGCAAACACAACTCAGTTATTAGTCCAGGAAAAACAAGTGGACCTACCATTTTCTCCGAGTAACTCTGAATCTTTTTTCTTATGAGTTCACCAAAATTGTACTCAATGCCTTTCATTAGGATGTACACCATCATTGCCCTATTGCACTTAATGGAGGAATCGTGAGAAGTGGGGATCAACTGGTTCGTCACCACATATGTCTAAACTGTTGCTTGTTCATTGATGTCAAGGGGCTTTAAAGAAAGCTTCCTCGTTGTCGAAACGGTCCATGTCTTGTGTGGTTTACAAATAAGTCTACGCGCCTCCTCCACTTGCTCGTCCGATGGATGCACCAAAATCTCATTACCTATGACATTAAAGACATCCAACAAACCATAGTGAGTGTTAATAATGGAAGGAGAAAATTTTACCACTTTACCCCGTACTCTCACTATGTCTCCTCGGTTGAGATTGATGGCAGCATAAAACTCCTTTACCAAGGCCTCGGATACACTTGTAGTTGGGGCAAACAACATCTCCGAACCATTCTCCAAAAGATTTCTCTTAACATATTCCGGCACGGGCTCTTGGGCCTCATCAAAGCCCCTCTCAACTAGGATATCACGCGCTGTGAAGTCGCGCTTCTTTACTTCCAATCTCACCCTTTTGACTCTTGATGGTGTTTGTTTGGTAGAATCGGACTTCTCCTCGTTGGCCTTCTCAAGTGGCTCTTCTGACCCTCTTGGCACCCTAACCCTCTTGGCTTTTTTAGATGGACCATCTTCCGTCTCTTTTTGGGCAGTCAAACGTGCTACAGTGATTCGGGTTCTAGGCTTAGAAATTGCGCCAGGCACAATTTCTGCAACATTTCTCTTCTTTCGTGCTTTCTTCACCACTTCGATCAAGCACACCTCCTTCTCTGAGGTCTCTGCTGTAGCAACAAAGTTTGGGTAAAAAACATTTAAACTCGACAAAGAAGGGGACTTACCTTTTGAAGAAGAGGACAAGGATTCCTCCATGGTCTCATTAGGGACATCCACATGACTAGATGTTCCTTCTTGTTCTTGTGCACAAGGCTTCTCATCATCTTGCTGAGATTCGTGCACTAGAGTTCGTACTCTCACTTCATATTGAGAGATATCATCATTGTCTTATTTGTCCTTAAACTCATCTCCATGCACTTCTTGGGGTAATTCTCCAAGATCCTCATTTCTCCTTCAACATTCAATCTTTCTTGTGCTTCCTCACTATTTCCATCATCCTCTAATGGATCCTCTCTTATCGCCTCATTCAATGCTACCAAAATTTTGTCAAGTTTTGACGTTGTCCTTTCCTGTTCTAAATTATAAAAAACTAAGGACTTTTTAGTCAAGATAGGATCTAGAAAAGAGGGAGACAAAATAACTTGTAGAGTGGACAGTGGAGTATCATCCAAAATTGCGCCAGGCGCAATTTGGCAATGGATTTCTACCGTGGCTGAATCTGAATGCTCCAAGGGCTCCGTGTTGTGCTCTGAGTCTCCACTAACATGTTCTTGACCTTCAACATTCACAGCAACAGTAGTGGAAAGAGGGGGAGGGATAGACAGTTCTAAAGACTCGGAAACGGGGTTATCTTGAGAAGAATTCAACCTACGACGTATACTCATACTATTTAATTCAAGTTGAATCTCCTCACTCACTTTCCTTGAGCTTTCCATGAATTCTTGCCATTTAATGTTTAGTTCTTCAATCTTAGCATGAACTCTCTCATTCTCTTTATCCCTAATTTCTTTATTTTTATTGATCATATCCGCTCTCTCATGAAGTCTACCAATTTTCTCATCTAAAGCAGCACCTTTTTCCTCTAAGGATTGATTTTTTTCGAAGATAGACCTTACTAACTCCCCCAAATTTCTTCTCACTATGAACTTCTTTATTAACCCTAGCATCATGCGATTCTACATTGATTTTTTCAGAATTTGCACCACCTATGGATAGATTTCTTATAAGGTTCATTCTTATAGCTTTCTCAAATTTCTTCTTTGTTCCCTAGGATAAAAAACTAGCTTTTCATGATAAATTTTGGGAGGTTCAAGAGGAATCATACCTCGTTTAGTTGGCGGTGGCAACAATACCTTCTTCTTCCCTTTCTCTTTGTCGCACGGCTTGGATGAGGAATAACCTTCCATGGTTCTTGAGCTTTTGCTTCTCAATCGACACAAAAACTCCTCTCTTGAATCCAAAATGTGCCGAAAGAGAGAGGGATGAGAGACAATTCAGGATTCTTGAAGATTTATTGAGAGGAAATTTGAAAACAAGTGAGGGATTTGGGAGGTAGAAATCGTAAATGAGGGTTTTGAAACTTTATGGCTTTTTGTTTTACATTTTAAAACATATTAAAAACATAATAGGGTTTAGAATTGGGTCTCTTTTGATTTAAAAATAACCTAAAGCCCAATTAAAACATAACCCAAATAAAGCCCACGAAAGCCCTAATCCATAACTAAAAAAAATAAAAAAATTCTTAAATTGCGCCTAGCGCAATGTTGACGTGGGTCAGATCTTGATCCTGCAAAATTTAAATGCAAAAACAAAAATTAGATTTGGAATCAACACAAAAAAACCTTAAAGAAAATGTAAAAATTTCGCAAAAAGAAGATAAAAAATATTTTACATAAAAACGCCCTCAACACCGACCGAGGGACTGTACTTACTGTTTTCTCATGATTAGGTATGTTTAACAAATAGACAGTAGTTTTAGCAGCAGCAAAGAAAACATGAAGTATGATAAGGAGCTTAGGGTCCATAGAATGTCAATGCTTATATGACCCTAACTTGTAAGATTAAATATGAAATATGTTGTCCACAAAACATCTTAGCATGTTGTCTAACTTATGCAAATACTTCTACCTAGAAAAGATCATGACTAAGCACACATGAACAAAACGACATGTGGTCAACAACAAAACAAGGGTTAGAAAACTCCCTCGATTCAGCTAATGAGAAAAAAAATAATGGCCACCGAGTGGCTTTTTTTTCTAGGCATTCCATATTTAAGTCTTGTTTGTTCCTTCTTATGGAATAATGCTCAATGCTCTTTGCCTTACGCCTTGCTTATTTTCTTGGGAACTCCAATCTTGTACTAAGTGTAACTCCCCGAGCCCATGATTCTATCCAGGATTCGAAATCCAGATTTGGCACCTCTCTGCCTCGGCATCCCCCTACATCCCCTGCGTCTCGACCGCATCACCGTCTAGTTCTAAGCTACTTAGAAGAGCGTAGATTGCCCCTACAGACCAACACGAGTCCTTTCAACATGCTTTGTCCTCACTCACATGCTTTCTAGTAAAGCAACTAGGAGGTCACCTAGCTGAAGATTGCTCCAGGTCAAACACGCTTAACCTTGGAGTTTTTACGATTGAGTTACCGAAAAGGAACATGCATTTTGTTGGTATAGGTAGTGACTATCAATTCTTTAAAGCTTTTCTTGACCATTCTTCCATAATCTTAATATCCCTCTTATTCAGATGTGGTATCGGTCATTCATGTACCTCTCCTCTCTAGTCGGGCGTCACACTAAGAAAATGAAATTATTAAAACGTTCAGGACATAATAAAAAAACTGGAAAGTAAAAAAGTATGACACTAATGTACAAAACTTCCCTCCTATTGATTTTACTTTCAAGAACGTTGAAGGTTTTCAACTTTCACTCATTTTCTCAAGCTCATTTGATCTCTCTTCTGCCCTACCATGTCGCAGTTTCGCTCTTTCAGAGCACAATATGCTTTAAGGTCTAGCTCGAGGGGTAGGTGACTTACTTGTATGCATTGGTTTTTTAAAATTGGAATGTGGGGTGAAATTTTAACGTAGAACCCTGCATATGAACTTATATCATATTCTCCAATTTCTTCCTCTACTTGATCCTTGACAGGTTTGGTCAACTCTTCATTCTTTATGTCTTGGGTTATCTCTAAAGAGCATCGAGGGAAAGGAAAAAATAGTCCAATATTTAGAGGTGATGGGTTTAGGTCTATTGTAACCTCATGCTCAATTACCTCTACCGATTTCTCAGGTTCAACTTCCACATTCTTCCATACCTCGTTTATCACTTCAGGGGTTGGTGGAACATCGTTGTCAACTAGGAGCTCAGGTTCGCCATATTCAAGCTTGCTCGATACATTGATTGCCTCACCTTGCTCTTCTATATTGTTAGGAAATGGTTCTAGTGGACTACTCCTCCACTCATCGACCATCTGCTCCACTTGGATCTGCAGCCTGTGTAGTGCTTCATCAGTTGGAGCCATATAATCTATCATCATCTCTTCAAGGCTAGATACACTTGACGATTGTGTTTGGCATCCATGGTTGTTCATACTCTTGTTGAGGTTGTGACAGGAATTCTGGCGGGAATGCATGCTCATATGGATTGATAGTTTAAGGTTTATGCTCTCCCCATAAGAAATTCGAATAATCCCTCCAATCTTTATTGTATGGATTTGGATAAGGGTTGAATTCTTGTTGTTCCTCTGCTAACCTCGATAATAAAAAGACGAAGGATTAGATGGACAATATTCCAGTGAATGACGAATATCACCACAATGTAAACAATAAAATTGATTAACAGAAGCTTTGGGTATGTTACTTCCCATTGGAAGATTATACATAAATTAGGACTCCATTTCAAACACTCCTGCTGGTTGTTGGTTCATTACAAGTAAGATCTCATTTTTTTCATTTCTCTTTTTTTTTTTAGTTTTACTTTTGTTTTGTTGACCTCTATTCTCGCGTTAACCTCCTTAGGCACTCCTGCAAGAAAGCCTTTGTGCTAAACAAAATAATTTCCCTCTAAGGTTAGATATAACAATTAATCTCAAGGAATAGAGGCATGCAAAAATCACAATATGAAACAATTCACTTAAAAATAATATGATTTTGAAAAATAAGTCCCCGGCAATGAAGCCAAAAACTTGTCGGTACTTTCTCTACCTTTAAAATGATTAGAGACTCGTGCAAGCGCACATGGTCACAAGTAATACTCGGAAGTAATCCAATGTCGAATCCTCAGGGACTTGTTGCTTTTGAAAATCAAGTAATGCCATGAAATGGTTCAAATATGCAATTGTGATTTAGGAAGAAAATAGTGATGAAATGTTGTTTGTTTGGGGTTTTAAATATCAAGCAATTTAATAAAACTCAACCTCGTTGTTTCTTACCTTAGTTTTGATGCAAAACATGGAAAACACACTTTGTTGGGAAAATGCACCAGGTGCAATTCTAGCTTTTCTTGGGAAACTGAGTTCTACTCTTTCACTACCGCTTTTGGTTGCTGCAGAGGCTAGGGCAACCTACAATCATATGTCTATGTGTGATTACAATCCTAGGGAATAATTACCAACTCACTTGCTTTATGGGTCAGAGGACCTATGTCTAGGACTATATTTTTTACGCTTATGTCTAAGTCACATCCCATATTGGTTTTCCTATTATTTTATCTAACTCACCATTTTCAGGCTTGGGCTTTAGTGTATAAATCAAGTTCCCACTGGCCAAACGGAAAAAAGACGTAAAGAGAAGTTTTTAGAAACCAACCTAAAACAGTGCCAGGCGCAATTCTGGGCAAATCCCGAGCGTGTTGAAAAACAAATAATTTTGACTAAGCCATTGCACAGAGAGGTTGATAACTAATTAGAACATTTTTAGATAAAATAAAATGTAGGAAAACATAAAGGAAATATTTTTCATTTAATTAAAACGAATAAACGAGCCGTACAATGAGTTCTAGCTTGACCCTCTTCTCTCTCGAGTGTGAGGGTAGTGTAAACTCGCTAAAGAACTTAAGAAGAACAGAATAAACAAAGAGCAAATGATAGAACTTAAATTAAAAGCAATAAAGCACGAAAATACAAGGAAATAATTACTAAACCTTGAAACTAAAACTAAGAACGAGTTGTACAACGAAGAGAGAATGTAAATGAAGCTGAAAACGAGCTTGGAAGGGATGAATTTCTGCTGGAGGAGCGGCTTTCTTATATAGCACCTTGAGTTGGTTGAACTTCGCACCATTTTAGCTGGAAATGGGTTGAGATTCACCTAACAAATCACTTGGACTTGGACTTAGGGTTTTGAGTTGGTTTGAACATGTGAGAAATGTCCTCATTGCCCTTCATTAATTAAAACGTACGTTTTGCCCATTTACTCCTCAAAATTGCGCTAGGCGCAATTATGCAAAAACAGAAAACTGTTATTTTCTTCCAACTTTGACTGTATTTTTCTCATATTTTTCGTAAAGTAAGATAGTTTTAATTTTATGCAGAAATGGTCTATGTATGTTCTACTTTAAGAATATGTAGTTCTTTTTGTCAAATAATGATGGGAAAGGGGTCAAAACCGTGGTCAAACAGACCTACCGACACATGTTTCTGCAGTAAAAAGTCAACCCTAACAGTGACTCGGACCACTCTCACCCATACAAATCAAAGATCGATTCATAACAGGCAAGAGTTCATAATTTACTCAGAATTGAGATCAAGTTACCTGGTCAGCCTATTGAAATATTAATCTATTAGCTAACGGTGTTACAGCTAAAGATTAATTATTTCGCGGTTCGGTCTTATACAAACTCATTATATAGGATACCCCGACTCGCATGTCTCCACATGAACGACATGGATCAAGTCACTTGTAACTATTACAAAATAGGTCGGATTCATAGTGTTACCAGGATAAGGTACCCAACCTTATCCATATACTATAGGCTTTTTAAGTTATTACTAGAACACTATCCACCTGTATATCAAATATATACTGTATATATATACACTGTATTTCAAATATATATGCTGTATATTAAATATATATTGTATGTCTATTATATATTGTTCCAATTACATGACATAACCTCGGATGTTAGTTTATTTGATTTGGGTTAATGCATATCTAAAAGAAATATCCATAACAATTTTATTGAATAAATATTTGTTATTTAATGTTTACAAACAACGAGTTGAGGGCATAAAATTCAACAGATGCCAGTGAGACAGATCTGATGTGGACATGCTTACGATGAGACAGATCTGAACTGAACACACCCTAAATCTGAAATGCAGACACCGACAACGAGATAAAACTGGAGTTCAAATGTCAATTGTAAGAGGTGAAGTAGCGTTGTCACACATGCAGAGAACTCAAATCACAAGAATTAAACCCATTTTGAAGA
>NW_019104848.1:115497-130303 GCF_001995035.1 Momordica charantia | reverse complement strand
CCTTCCTTGCATCCACAACGCTAGCCAAATAGGCCCAGGCACCACGCTGGAGAAGATGGCTGGCCTTCAATGCCGACACCACCCTCGGGACCCCGGCCTTGACTCCTTTAAAGGTAAAGTATTGTCCGGAGGGCAAGCGGAAGCTAACTTCATTCTTCGAGCAATCAATACTAGCCCGATTAGCCGCCAACCAATCCATGCCTAGTATCACATCGAAATCCTGCATATCTAGTTGGATTAACTTCATTTCCAAGGTCTTACCATCGAAAAAGAGCTGGCCTCCTTTCACCACTTGACTAGTGACCAACACAGATCCTGACGGTGTGGATACCGACAACAAAAAGCCTAACGATTCTAGCTCTAGGTCTGCATGTCGAACAAAGGTAGAACCAATGAAAGAATGACTAGATCCAGAGTCAAATAATGCGTAAGCAGGCATACTAAGCACTAAAACAATCTCTGCAAAAGTAACACGCATGCAATAAAGCACAAGCATATACGCACAGCTCAAGACTCGCAAAGAAAAGGTACCTGTGACCACCGCCTCGGCATGCTCAACATCCCCCTGGTGAGAGCGAAGACGCGCGCCCTATGGGTTCCACCTTAAGCTGCCGCTGTCGCAGAGATCCTCTGTCCTAAAGTTTGGGTATTCGAGAATTGACTGTAGGTCGAGATCGACCTCGCTAGCAGCCTTCTGTACCAGTGCCCAGCACTCTCTATAAGAGTGATCTATAATGCTCGACATGTGATGGCATCGGATGCCGCCTGAAAGTCCATGAGGCCTTCAAAGACCTCAACATAGTCCATCGGGTCCTTAGACCCATCATAGAGCTTCATGGCGGGTGTCTTGAACTTTGGAGGGATTGGGGTCTCCAAAATGTCCAAAGTGAAGGACAATTCACCCATTTTGCCATCATCAAATGGGATCTCCTTTTTCTCGCACTTCGCCTTAAGTGCTTCAACTTGCTCGTCAAACCTGTTCTTGATAAGGTCGAACTCTTCCCTCGTGATCACTCCCTCTAGCATTAAAGCTTTGTACCTTGATTGGGTTTTGAGGTCAGAGTTAGAATATTTGCAGGAGCAGGATGGGGATATCTTCGGGCCTCATGAGGCGTTCCTCTTTTTGTCGATGAGGTGCTTTCTGAGATCGTGCTCCCGTCGACTATAGTCGACCCCTTCATTGTCGACAATGGTTTTATCGTCGTCGGGATGAAGGTGCAGATCTTGGTCGTCTCCGTCATCTGGTAGGTCATCTGCTCCGTCTGGGACCTTGGATTGGGACCCAGTTCGGTTTGCCCGCATCAATTCGTTATAACTTTCCTCCATTGTGAGCACTCGGTTGCGCATATCATCTAGTTCCCACTTGAGGGTAGCCATAACTTCTACGTCCGCAACTGGCGCGGCCCTTCGAGAGGTCTTCTTTAAGATCCCACCTCGACCTAAGTTGGTCTTACTGGGTCTCGGATGTGCGGAGGCATGATCGTATTCGTATTGCGGGTCGACCTCCGAGGTGGATCTACCTCTTGCCCTGCTCGTACTTGATCTTCGGCTATCTTGGCATCAACCTCGCGTTGAGTGCAATTGTTTCCATTTAAACCGCTCTGTTCTACAATGTTTGCAGAATCTGATGGCTAAACCATCTCAGATTATTTAGTTTTCGGGACAACTTACGTTGTCCTTTTCGCACAGAAGGCGCCAAATGTTTATGGAAGAATTTGCACGACGTCAAATTGAGTCAAGCTCAAACTCTGTGCTCGTTCCGACCTGAAACTCACAGGGAAAACCTGCACAAGAGGGCAAAATCTCCGACGCTAAGTAAGTAAGCAGCTCGGACTCAATATTAAGTTTGAGGAGAAATTTGATACCTCATGGTCAAATGAGGCCCTCTATTTATAGGTTTAGGTTCGGATAGGGGTTCCGACATGCGGTTACCTTGGTTGGAATTGAGGTCAGACATGTCGGGTTCGAACAGATCAAACTCAGACACTTTTTCATGAGATAATAACTCAACATTTGGAAAAAACGACTAAGCCTTCCATCTCGGAGGGATTCGAGGTGGAACTGCGTAAACTGTTATCTGGGTCAATTTTTAATAGCGAATCATCGTCCTCCACGTGGTAGTCAGGTTTCTTCCCCCAAACAACAACCAAAGAAATGAACTCACCATCTGTAGGCTAAACAAACATAAAATCCTGTTTAATCATGTTTAATCATGTTTAAACAATAGTCAATACTCATAACAAATCTAAATAAACAAAAGTGAACATTGACTTAAGGGCAATAAATTGTTCAGACAGATCATACAACACAAACCAGGCCACCAACAAACATCACTCTACTAGTATGTCCAAATTAAAAGAGAAGTCAACTATCCTAACAAAAGGAAGAAAAACAAGTATAACACAGCCTAATGGTCCTTCCTCGGTCGAGCCCTCTCGACACCATCATGGTGATATCCCATATCCTTACCTGAAAACAGTAATTGCAGAGAGGGGATAAGAGAAAAATACAGGAGAAAGTTTTTTCCTTTACCTTTGAAGAACCGTTATTCAAGGAATTACCAGCGAACACCACAGCCAAATCTTCCCGGCTATCATCTAGGAACGAGAACGTGCTTGTGGGAGCAACGATTTATGAAATCAAAAGAGGAATTTTTTAGAGCAAATTGAGAGAGAGTCCTTCTCTGATTTCTTTTGCATGTACAAGAGCAAATAAGCCCTGCACAACTTTTCTGCAGTTGAAACAAACCGACGTGGGGAGTTATCCCACGTCATCACTCCCATGCATTTGTGCACGGAAGTTCATTTATTTTTTTCTATTTAATTATACAATCAAACTAACTAAATTAACTAATTATATTTAAATTAAATTAATTAACATTTAATTAGTTTAATTACTTATTAATCTAATTAATAATTAATTATTTATTTAATACTTATTAATCTATTAATAATTAATAATTAATTAATTAATCAAATTTTAATATTAATTAAATGAATACATAAATAACTAACAATTAATTATTATTTTTAAATTAAATATTTGAATCATATTTAAAAAAAAACTCTTGTATCACCTATAGTTTTAATAGGAATCCAATTCATATTAATTATTATTTGAATCTCATTCAAGTAATAAATCTTGTATCTTTATCCAAAATTAATATATATTTATATATAATGTATAAATATACAATATATACATTCCTTGTATAATTTGAACATTTCAAATTATTTCATAATTCTTGATCCTAGTTTTACCCGTTATGAGCTAGCAAGTGGACCTAATGGACCTACAGATCAGAAGTTCCAACGATACGAGATTAATCGGTCAAACTCATTGATCGAGTTAATGAACATTCGTTAACTACGGGTCACTCAACTAACAATTTGCAAGTGCACCATTCTCACTGTAGAATATTTTCGTGTCCACGGATATACAACCATTGATGGCAAGTAATCCTTCACGAGTTCTCGTAACTCAACCTGGGTCAAATTACCGTTTTCCTCCTATTTACGTCTTACTCCTTAAATAACACTATTCTTTTAACGAACAACTCGGTTATCGTTCGACAAATAACCGTAAGTTCCTATCGGGCCAATGAGATGGTGGGGCCCCTTATTCAAGTCCTGGAGTCAGCATTTAAGAGAACACTCATCTACTCTCCTAAGATCGGGGAGGAGTGAATTCCATCTTGTGAAGTTATGTTCCCAATTCCACACTCAGTCTTGTCCCTAAAATGGTAGGAATATTTAGTTGGCGAGTTGGTCCACTGTTGCGTTCCCACAATTGTGATAAATGCAAGTGCAAGTGTACACTATACTCGTCGATTATAGTACGAACAAGGTCGAATCCACAGGGACTAAGGATGTTACTTTAAGCATGTGTTCAAGAATACAAAAAATGCAAATAGAAGATAAAAAGTGGTTGTATAACGAAACTAATTAAAATGCTATAAAAAGGTAGAAATGAAATCAGAGATAAATAATGTAATAAAAGATGCTGGGGCAAGAAAAAGCTGTAGCAGAGAAAGCGATAATGAAGGGTTAACAGATATCGACAAGGTGGGAGAGATTCAACATACTTTCACAGGTTATCAACATACCCTCTAGCTTAGTAACATCTATTAATGCCCAGCTCAACTCGGTTCCCTTCCGAGACGCCCTAAATGTGAGTAAGTACAACTTCCGTTGGTATACACCGAAGCAATAACGCAAGCTATAGGCAAGATTAGGGGATCCCATTCCTGAGTGGATCCCTAAAGCTATAGAAAAGTGATAATCACAAATAAAGCAAAGCAGCACCCATAAGCCCTCTCGGGTTAGTACAGAAGATAGCAAACACCACAGAGTGACCAACAATATCACGCAAGATTGAAGAAATACAAAACAGCTTTATTTAAAAACAGATGCATCAGCTAGAGGTTCAGTATCAGGTGAGTTACAACATATAAATCTCCCCAAAATGGAGTTTAGTTCATGGGGAAAAGGAAAACGAAATGGGTAAAGGAAAGATACAACCCATTCTAGAGAAAGATAGAAAAACGTATATGGAGATCTCTAGCACGCAATGGCAGCTGCAGCTCTTTCCTATCGTTAGCTCTTCCTCAAAATGGGTCTGCTCTCTTCGACTTCAGCACCATTTTTCGAGTATTTTCTCTCTTGGGATCGATTCCCCCTTGGGGAATGATGGTGAGGCAACCTTATCTTGTTGCTTTTATTGAACCCTCGAAAATTAGGGCAAAACTCAGTAAAACGCGCGTTGTACGGACATAAGTGAAAATCTCGCTTGTTTCTGCGCTGCCTAGGAATTTCTACAATAAGCGATGCTCCAACATTGACATGCTCTGGCACAACAACGCTCTAGGATTTCTCCTCTAATTCTGGCATTATGCTGCTCCTCGACAACTTCTCCAAATTTTGCACAATTAAACCAAAAATAAGGAAAATAAGTAGGAACTTGTATAAATTCAGCAACTTAAGGATTTAACATATGATAATTAACTTTTTCGCGCAATTCCTCACTATAGCATGCTTCTTAGATAAAGATCATCACATTTAAGCACAAATTAACCCAATTATTTACTAAAATAACTCTCTTTTGGAGAGTTATCAGCCACTTTCACCCATACAAATTAAAGAACGAGTCGTCACGGACAAGAATCCATAACTCACTCACTATTGGGAATAAGTTGTCTAGTCATCTTATGAAATTGCAATCTATTAGTCAACGGCGTTACATCTAAAGATTGGCTATTTCGATGTCCGGTCTTACACAAATGCATTGTCTAGGATATCCCTACTTGCATATCTCCACACAAACGACCTAGATTGGGTCGTCTGTAACATTTACAAAGTGGGACGTATCCATCGTGTTTTCAGGATAAGGTACCCATTCTTATCCATATAGTATAGACTATTTAGGTTATTCCAGAGACATTATCCACTTGTATATTGAGGGTATATCAAATATATACCCTGTATATATACTGTCCCGGTTACATGATAATAACCTTTGATGTTGAGTTCATTGGACATAGACAATTCAATGCTATGAATTTAACAAAAAATTGATTAAATATAACTTTATTGAATATGAATTTGTTTTTACATAATTACAAACTACAAGTTTAGGGCAACACCCCCAACACTACACAACACAGACATGCAAACACGCGGTATACGACACGACATATTAAAGTGAAAATTCAAGCAGACAAAAAGTTGTAAAGGTTGACAACACACACCAAGCATTGATAGTAACACAACCCACATCACCTAGCCCGCTGGCTCCTGACTATTCCATACACTTCCTAACCCTTGTCGCCATGTTAATTTTCCATGTCTAACTTTTTCTTTTCATGCCGGTCCTTGACCTTTGTACCCAAGGCCCCGACACTCCTCTACATAAATTTGGCGTTCGACCCTTGACCTTTGTACCCAAGGATTTGTCGGGCATTTATACGAAGACTGGTGTACCAATCTTCGACCTTTGTACTCAGAGCCTCGAATCTCATCCTAACCAATTTTCCATATCAACCCCTGACCTTTCTACCTAGAGCCTCGACAACCACCTAGCAATGCCAATCCAAAAATTTGTTTCTTCATGCCGACCTCCGACCTTTGTACGTGGAGCCTCAACATTCATCCATACTGAGACCGGTGTATCGACCACCGACCTTTGTACCCAGAGCCTCGACACCCAATATTAACGTATCAGCCCTCGACCTTTGTACCAAGGGCCCTGAAACTCACTCATTTTTCTTTTGTAACATCCAAACTCCACATCCCATCACCGGCCTCCAACCAGTATTCTAGTACCTAGCCTCCAATCCATACTATTCATAACATCCTAGCACAGTCCATCATCCAGAATGATTTTAATATGCATAGATCACATAAACACATCATTTAACAACTAGCAACATGCTCACAAAATATAGAACGCACGGATAATGGCTCTTGGAAAATAAATAGTACACTTTACCCAATCAAACCTCAGCAGACAATTTCAACATGGTTTACGTAATGTAACAAAAATAAGCACAGCTCTCAAAGCCTTCAAACATACCTTTCCGAGACAGGTAACTATTACAAACATTTAACATTTAAAAACACTAAACTCCAACAACATAACGCTAGCACAAATGACCAACTTCAGAACATGCATTCAATGACCCATAACTAACACGTCCAACAAGAATAAAGATATGAGATATACATGTTAAATAAACTAAATAGCCAAAAGACATTTTCCAAAAGCCCACAAAATGCATACACCGGCCACTTGTTACAACCTATATTTTCTAATACAGTCATTCTGACAAAATGCGGAAGCATAAACAAATAAACACTATATTAAAGGAAAAACTTCTTTATTTAATTATATACTATGACAAAAGATAAGGACAAGTCCAACTTTGAAACAAAAACATATACTATAATAAAGCCAAAGAATAACTAGCAGAACTAAGTTCTCATAAGCTTAAAAAAACAATGGAAAATACTAAAGATTTCAACTCCTCATGCCAGAATGTTATTCCTCATTCACTATCAGAGCAGTCATTCGAACCTTCATCTAAAAACATTTAGAAAACGAGAAAAAATAGTATAAAAATACTCAATAAGCAATTTTCATATCAAACATTGAAATTCATTTTTTCGTTTCAAAACATTTCTAACAAAAATACAAACAGACCAAAACATTTAAAATTCCTTCGAAAACATTTAGTAGAACTTTCAAACATTCGAATAAACTAAATCATTCAAACATTCAAAACAATCTTACATTCATTCACACTTTCAAAATCAGAGTGGGAAGTTACATTATTTGGGTAGCCTGCAGAACATATGTGGTTACCCGTCGGTAACACCAAACAATCAGAGCTTCCATCAGAGTTGTCGAATTAATATTTACCAGAACAGAGTTGTCGAAATAATATCGACCATAACAAACAAAGCAGTTACATAAGTGTGAGGCCATGTGACTGAATAATACACACATGAATCTTGATTCCCAACGAATGTCAAACCACAAAAGTGTCTTCCCCCAAATAAGCCAGAACATAAATCCATCAATTCCAAATCAGGCTATTACCTCAAATAAGCAAAACGTTCCTCAAAACAAAAAATATGGTATATCCGGATAGCCCTATCAAATTAATCAAAAATATCTGCCAAATAAATATGCAAAACAAATACATACTTTCAATATGAAGTCGGTTCAAAACATTTAAATAATTTCTAACAAACTTTATCAAATCATATAAAACATAATTTCAAATATTCAAAAAAATAACCGAAAGATCAATTTCAGACAAAACTTTATCAATTGATACTCACATGCTTCAAATAAACATAATATCAATTTTTTCGAAAAAGCCCCAATTGTAGACCTCTTCGAAGTCCCAACCAAGTAATAAGGACCAATCTCCAACGACTTTGATGCCCCCACTTGGGTTACAAACCCTCGTTACAAGGCTCGGCGATTACTTCCCCTCACATGTGCCTATATAAAGAGATATTTGGTCTCAATTTCTTTCTATGTGGGACAAAATCCCACATAATTATGTTAAAAATGAAGTTTTTTTTTTGTTGTTGTTAACATTGACGTATTAAGCTCAAAAAAATTGAATAAATTGATATATAATACCATTGGTTTACAGATGGATTTGCAAACAACTTCATGCCCATAACTTGACTCTTCCACCGCATTGAAATTGGCAAGAACTGATGTTAGTTTCATAAGTTTTGAACTTTGAATACTAGCTACGATTAGCTCTATGAGTGGAAAGTCATGTATTAACTTTGGTTAATTATTCCACTTTATTGATATTCAAAGGGTTCTATCTCAAAACCAATTGGCAATGACTGGAGTAGCACCTGTCTATTATAAACCTATGTAAGGTCCCTCCTTTTATCAATGTGGATCCTTAACACACTTTATTCTGGTCTGTCAATCTTAACGATATAAAGTTTCTAATTTTTGTGATCATGTTTTGTATGTCTACATGTCTCCAACATTACAGGTGATTACATTGTTGTCTTTAGATAAACGGTTAGTTAACAAATACTTATTAATTGAATTTAATTTTAATCTATTTGATCAAGCTATAAGTGAATATGCAAATAAACTAAACAAGCGTAATTAAAACATTACAATAAAAGCTTATAGATAAAACTTTACCTCACTAATACCTAATTTTGAGTTTCTTTACTCTAATTAACTTGGTTCATTTCATATGTTGCGAACAAAAAGTATCTCTAATATAATTTGTTACTAATACTTTTTTGAGAATCTAAATGTCTATTAAAATTTAGAACCTATACGAAATTACTGAGCATGAGAGATTCATGAATGCTATGCACAAGTTTTGTAAACATCTCTATCTTATAGATGTAACATATGACTTAAAGTTAAAGTTAGTTTGACTCAATTCTCACTACAAGAAAAAAGCTCTACGATAGCTTTGAAAAAACGCTATCATAGGACATTTTATAGCGTTTTGCATAGAGCCATAACAGCCCACGCAATAAAAAATCTGACATTTTGTAACATTTTACAGAAATTATTAAAAATGCTATAATAGAAATGATATAATTACTTAAGTTAGTCATCATAAAATATATGATAGCGTTTTATAAAAGCTATAAAAAGCTTTCTATAGATGCAATAAAAAACTATTGTTTTTTTTATAGTGGCGTATTTAGAACTATAAATATTCATTTATAGGTTTAAATAAATGCTATTTTAATTTTACTCATAACTTTAAATCATTGCTATGTTTTGTAAAATATAATTGTCGGTATCTTTCATAGAAACAAATAAATGTCTCTATTTAAATAAACATTCAATATGAAATTCACATTACCCTAAAAAAAATAGGTATAGGAATGAATTTCTTTCAACTGCTAAATAATGCAAAACGTAAACTTTACCAAACTACGATCCATCCATCACAAAATATGTTGTTATCAAAAATTAAAAACTAACACAAGGTAGTCTATTTTTAGACTTAGAGTGTGTATATATATATGTAGCATTATTGAATGAAATTCACATTTCTCTACTTTCTCATTTCCCTAACAATAATAAGAACTAAACTGGTATCAGAACCTTAAAGTCTTAAGGGATCTGTGAGTGAGGATTAGTGAAATATATCGAGAGAAACCGAGTGATACACCTGTGAGAGTTGTATCCAATGGAGTTAGGATCAAATAATTTTTCTTCATTGGCTCCACCTGTGTTTCATGGTGAAAACTACCAAGCATGGAGAATCAAAATACAAGCCTACACGGATGGTTGTGATTATTGGGAAGCAGTTGAGCAAGATCACGAAATTTCTCCACTTCCTAATAACCCAACAATGCATCATATCAAAACTCACAAGGAGAGGGTCACCAGGAAGGCAAATGCTCGAGTTTGCCTATATGCAACTGTATCTCCCACCATATTCAACAGAATTATGGCCTTGAAGTTAGTAAAGGAGATTTGGGAGTTCCTCGAAAGTCAGTACGAAGGTGATGAGATGATTAAATGCATGAAGGTATTGATCTTGGTGAGAGAATTCGAGATAATGCAAATGAAGGATTCTTAGACAATTAAAGAGTACTCAGACAAGTTGATCGGGATTACTAACAAGGCAAGAGCATTAGAAACTGATCTATCTGACAATAGATTGGTCAAGAAGATTTCGGATTCAGTACCTGAGACATATGAAGCAACCATTGCTTCCTTAGAGAATACGAGATTGCTTCCTTAGAGTGATAGAAGTTGTTAGTGCTTTGCAAGCACAGAAGCAGAGGAGATTGATGAGGCAAGAAGGAATCATTAAAGGGATACTGAAAGCTAGAATGCATTAGGGAGAAGGTGGAAGAGAGAAGAAGTGGAAAGGGAAGAAGGCGAGTGGCAGCAATAGCTCGGAATATGCTGCAAAGGATTTTGGTAGTGCATGCAAGCGAGAAGCACAATCATCCACACCTCAGATGTTGGAGAAGGCAAGATGTGGAGTGTAGAAGGTGTCATTTATTGGGGCACATTCAGCGGTTTTGTACATAAGCCAAGAATCAACAACAAGGAGGATCACATGTTGCAGTACAGCAAGAAGAAGATCAACTCTTTGTGGCTACCTGTTTCTCATCAGCCACTCAACGTGATGGTTGGTTGGTCGATAGTGGGTGAACCAATCACATGACAAGTGATAAAGAGTTGTCCAAGACCTTGACAAGACATTCAAGTCGAGGGTGAAGATAGGGGTGAGCATTTAGAAGTGAGAGGAAGGGCACAATGACAATATAGAGTTGTGCTTGAACCAAATTGATTTGGGAAGTGTTGTCCTGGGATTGATCAAATCTTGTTAAGTGTTGGTCAACTAGTAGAGAAGGGATTTAAAGTGTTGTTTGAAGACGGGAAATGCCGCATTTCTAATTCCAGTGGAATGAGTTGTTCAAAATAAAGATGCAGCACAAGAGCTTATCATTAGACCCACTTGAAAAGAACCAGATAGCCTTCAAGTGTCAAGTGAATGACACTGAGCTGTGGCACAAGTGGTTGGGGTATTTTCATCATAAGGGGTTACACTGTCTGTAGCAAAATGAGACTATGGGTACCAGTTTTTTAGGAGCTAAAAACAAACTGCAGAGCTTGTTTAACAGGGAAGCAAGCAAGGCTACCATTCAAGAAGTCAGTTTAGAAAGCAATCGATAAGCTGCAACTCATCCACACTGACTTGTGTGAACCTCAACCAACTTTCTCACTCAAAGGTAGCAAGTATTTCATTATCTTTATTGATGATTATACCTGAACGTTTTGGATATATTTCATGAAGTTGAAATCTGACGCAGTTGAGTATTTCTAAATTTTAAAGGATGGGTTGAGAATCAAAGTGGCTGCCAGATTCAAGTGGCGAAGACCGACAATGGGACTAAATATACATCACAAAGGTCTAATTTCTTTTGTGAAGAAGCTGGGATAGAACATCAGCTCACTGCTCCATATTCTACAAAACAAAATGGAGTTAGTGAAAGGAATAATAGATGTATTATGGAGATGACAATATGCTTGTTGCGTGAGAGTAATTTACCAAAGGAGTTATGAGCTGAAGCAGCAAACACAACAGTCTTTCTATTCAATAGACTACCTACGAGAGTCTTGGAGAAGAAGACACCCTATAAAGCATGGTTTGATACTAAACCAAAACTAACAAGAATATAGACCAGTTCGGTTGTTTGTATTTTTCTCATGTTCCATAAGTGAATATAGACGAGTTGAGTGAGGAGGCGGAACCAAGAATCTTTGTAGGCTATAGCATGGTGTCCAAAGCCTACAATATCTATCAACCTCACACAAATAAGGTGGTGATTAATAGAGACGTTTAGTTTTAGGATGATGAGGAGTGAGACTGGACAACAGAAGTAAAGGTGAAGCAACAAGAAGTCTCTCTTGATTCTGGTGAACTAGTCCATTATGCACAAGTGGGGTGTATGAAAGAAGCAACGTAGCTATGTTGGAGGCTACAAGGTTTGAAGAAGCTAAACGAGATCAGAAGTGGATGGAGGCAATGAAAGAGGAACTGAGAACGATAAGGAATAACAAAACGTGGGAGTTAGTGGGGCAACCACCTGATAGAAAGGTGATTGGAGTCAAGTGAGTTTTCAAGACTAAATAAATCCACATGGCCTTGTGAACAAGCTCAAGGCCAGGTTAGTGGTGAAAGGGCATGCACAAGTCGAGGGACTTGATTTATAAGAGACTTTTGCACCGGTTGCAAGAATGGACACAATCAGGATGCTACTGGCTATGTCAGCTCAGTATGGATGGAAGGCGTATCGACTAGATGTGAAGTCAGCATTCCTAAATGGAGTGTTAGAATAAGAGATCTATGTTAAGCAACTGTTGCATCCACACAACTATGTCGACAATGCGTGCAAGTATACACGAATATTCAATTGTAGTACGTAAAGAGATCGTATCCACAGGTATTTTTGGTTTATATTTTAATGATAAAAGCATATGCTAACAATTAAAAAAATATACAGAGTTGAGTACGAATATTATCTAGAAGAATTAAAACAAAGGAATAACAGGACGACAGAACGTTGCAAGAGACAACAGTTTCAAGGCTATCGACGCAAGGAAATAGCAGCACAGGAAGCGATGATGGGGGATTAAAAGATATGAAGGTGGCGAGGGAGATTTAGCATACTTTAACACGTTATCAACCTATACTCTAGCGTAGCTAACATTTATTAGTGCCCAGTTCGACTCGGTTCCCTTCTGAGACACCCCAAACATGAGTAAATACAACTTCCGTTGCTATATACCCAAGCAATAAATCCAAACTATGGGCATGATTAGGGGACCCCATTCCTGAGTATCCCTAGCAATAGAAAAGCGCTAATCACAAGCAAAACAAATCAGCACCCACAAGCCTTTTCGGGTCAATATCGGAGCTAACATACACGAAACAGCGGCCAACAGTAACGCGATGAATTGATAAATAAATTCAAATTTGCTTAAAAATAAATGTAGCATGCTAGAGATTCGGTCTCAAGCCAGATACAGCATGTGAACCTCCCCTGAAATAATGGGTGAAGAAAACAAAATGGAAGAAGAAGAAATACAACCCATAGCAGAAAATCAGCTAAATGACAGAGAATAAGAGCAGTCAACGCAAAGCAACAGACGAGCTTCACCTTTCTGGCGTCAGCTCTCCTCCCGAAAATGGGTATATTCCCTTCCTTGGTATTTTCAGCTCTCAAATTTTGTCTCCTTTGGGATCTGCATGTCCGTCAGCTAGGGTAACCTTCCCTTTAAATATCGGGTCCCGTTTTTAGGGCATCCGACTGGGGATTGTACGGACATAAGTGAATCCCGTGTTTTTGAATTAACTGTACGGATACCCATGCCCTGATATCGCTATGCTCCAGCCTTTATATGCTTCGACTTGACAATGCTTTGGCTTTTCCTCTCTGGTTCCGTACTTCTTTCTCTTCTCGACTCCTCCTTAATAACCTGTGCAAAAGAACCACAAATACAAGAGTTTATACTGTTTTTGGCCAAAGTTCTCAAAACTAAGTATGTTTAGCTATGAGTTTGCAATTAAACACTATTTGTGCTAATTATGACTTAAAACCGACACACTTTGACATTTTAATGCAAATGTTCACCCAAATAAACACCAGAATAACTCTCTTTTGGAGAGTTATGAGCAACCACCCCGGTTCATCACACCAGGAGAAAAGTAGAAGGTTTATTTATTGAAGAAGGCTCTTTATGGGTTGAAGCAAAGCTCATAGGGCATGGTACAACAAAATGGATGATCGATCACTTGCTGAGCTTGGGTTTTGTGAAGAGTGTGAGTCAATCCACACTCTATGTGAATAAATCATGTACTATTGTTGTGATTGTATCTCTCTATGTAGATGACTTGCTGGTGATAGGAAGTGATAATGTTCAATTAGAGGTGTTCAAGCAAGAAATAATGCAGGTGTTTGAGATGAAAGGTTTGATGCTTTACTTCCTATGTATGGAGATTTGGCAAGGGCATAATGAAGTGTTTCTCTATCAGAAGAAGTACATGAGAGAGTTATTGAAGAGGTTCAATAGGAGAAGTTGCAAACAGACGATGGAGAGGAACCTGCATATGAGAATGTGTATAGAATTCTAGTTCGATGCCTATGTATCTCACATCCACTAGGTCTGACATCTTGTACACTGTAAGTATCTTATCTATATTTCTTCACTGTGCAAGCAAGAATCATATGGTGGCTGGAAAAAGGGTTTTGAGATATCTGAAAGACACACTGTCTTTTGGGATCAAATTAAGTAAAGTTAAAAATTTTGAGTTGCAAGGTTACTCAGATAGTGATTGGGCTAGGTCGTTGGATGACATGAAAAGCACCTCTGGCTATTGTTTCACTTTTGGCTCACGTGTTTCTCATGGTGTTAAAAAAAAGCAAGATATAGTGGCTCGATCAATTGTAGAAGCTGAGTTCATTGTAGCAACGGCAACAGTCAACCAAGTTGTTTGGCTGAAGAAGTTTATACATGACTTGCATCTAAAACAAGAAGAGAGTGTCAAGATGTTTGTGGATAATAAAGTCACTTTAGCTATTTCAATGAATCCTATTTTTAATGTAAGAACCAAGCATTTTAAGTTCAAGTATTATGTTCTTAGAGAGATGCTGAATGAAGGAGAAGTTCAGCTGGTGCATTGCAGCTATAGGAGCAAATAATAGATATCTTCATGTAAGGACCAAGAATTTTAAGATATTGATCATCCTCTTGGCGGCTTGTGGATCTTGAT
>NW_019104848.1:95762-112892 GCF_001995035.1 Momordica charantia | reverse complement strand
ATGCCCTTCATCATGAACTTGAAGCCGGCATCGCTGAAATCCTTAGCAAACCCATCAAAATCTGGGTGTTGCTTGAACGACTCCTCCAGCAGCGATCCAGTGGTAAGGCGCTCCTTCAGGTCTTTAAGCTCGGCTGTGAGGCGCCCGATAGAGGCATCCTTCTCCTCAAGGACTTGGGTGAGATCGTCCTTCTCCTTCAGGAGTTGGAATTTCTCCTTCTCCAGCCCCTTGGTGATCGCATGGGCTGCTCGGAGGTGGGCCTTGTGCTTCTCACCCTCCTTCTTCAAAAGTTCGACCTTGGCATCCACCTCGGCCCTTAAAACATCTGCCTCGCCTTGGGCCTTTAGCAGTTCGCCCTTCAGCGTGGTGGCAGCCTCCAAGGCGGCGGAGGAGTTCGCCCTCTCTTTTGCCGCCAAAGCCTCCCTTCCATCCAATTCAACTTTAATCATAATCGCTGAATGAATGGAAGCGACAAACGCCTGTGAAAGTCAAAAGACACGATGGTTAGATCGAACTGTAAATAAAAAAAACTATATATATATATATATATATATATATAAACAATAAAATGAAGGTGCAAAGTAGATCTTACCTCGGCAGCGTTGTCAATGGTCCTCTGCAGTACGGACCCAGGATCACTCACGAACTTGGATGCTCTCCTCAGGCAGAGGTCCAAGCACGTGGCCGAGATGCGGGACACCTGGTCCTTCACTCTGAAACTTAACGGTTCCATCCTGAACCGCATTCGCACATCGGATGTCCCCCACATCCTAGCTTCAGGGTCATCCACCAAATCAGCATGGCTCGTAGGCAGAGTCCCACGAGCGCCAACGTCCGAGGAGGAGGAGGTCTTCTTCTTCTTTCTTCTCCTCCTCAAAGGTGACTCTCCCCTCACCTCGTTCAGGGGAGATATGTCAAGCGCCTCGGACTCTTCCCTCGGACGCTTCTCTTCAGATCGACCCCCAGACAAGTCTAGTTCGATCACGGGGGTGGGGACTGCAGAAGATGGCCCAGAGTTACCCTGAGCCTCAGTCCGTGGCACCGTAGGCATCATCGGTTCAGTACCCACCACGGTTTTGAGGGCGTGAGCACGACCCTTGGACTTGCGTTTCACGCTGCTCGTGAATCCACACACCATTGCTGCAAAATAAACAAACATAAAGTTAGAAATCAAAGGAAAGATTAAATCGAAGACGAGATCGAACACAGCTTACCGAGCTCGGAGTTTAGCCTCAAAGCTTCAATTGGTCGAACCAGAGGGTTGTAGTCAAGTAGCCCCGACTCCAAGAGCAGCTTGTCGGTGACCAAGGTTCCGATCTTCTTGCCCTTGGGGAAGTTGTCCTTGTAGAATTTGAGGGTGTCAAAAGTGGCTTGACCGAGCTCGGGAATCGGCTTGATCGATACTGCACAAAGTAGACAAAAAGTTCGAGTTAGATGTGAATATCAAGAAACTAAAAGAAAAGGAAAGTAAGAAAGACTTCATACCTAAGTTCCGAAACCTAGTGGGAACATCAAAAAAGGCACGACCTGATTCGTCCTTTGTCAGCCACTCTCCAGAGGCAAAGAACCACTTACCTACCCATCCTTTGATGGAGGTCGGCCCCTTGACTATACCACTCGCGCCCTTCCTTGCGCACATATAGTACCGACCTGGTTTTTTGTCTATCCTCTTGGCCTCAAAACACTCAAGAAGCTGGTCAACACTTAGCAGCTTGGCCTCATCCTCGTCCAGAGCTCGCAACCAAAAAAGGATGGCTAAAGCAAAAATGACACCCCACCCATTGGAGGCCACTTGAGCAGGAGCCAGTCCAGTTCGGTTTAAGAACTCCTGAGCAAAGGGATGAAGGGGAAGTCTGAGGCCATACTCAAACATCTTCAAATAAAGAGTCACCCATCCCTCTGGAGGATTGTCAGCTCTTTCCCCTTCCTCCTGAACCCTAAGGAGGATGTCATTCGGAATGTTAAACCCCCTACGAAGGGGTCCAAGATAGTGCTCGGGCATCTTAGAAGGGTACTCTAGACCCTGGCCCGAGGTGGAGGTATCGCTATCCTCTCCGTCATCTGAGAACCTAAAGTTCTCTATTTCTTCCAGCTCGGACTCTAACCTACGAGCTAAGACCTTCCCAGAGTCACTTGGCTTGGGGGGCGAACTACTTATTGTCCGACCTACACTACTCAGGCTATCACTACTAGAGGGAGAAGACAAGAAAACTACCATGTTTGAAAGAAGAGTAAGAGCAAGGAAAAGTGACTGACCTAGAGAAAAGGTTCGAGCTGGTTTCAGATCGAACTCCAGAAATTCAAGAAACGTAAGGTTTGACCTGAAGTTTCGGGACTATTTATAGTTGATCGGAAAAACCTCTACGCCGTACACGTGTAATCAACGAGCGGCTAGGATCTTCTCGAGATACGCAACGACGAAACACTTGAGTGCTCCGACAACCTGGCAGGTCGAAACATCTTCCGCAACGGTCATATGCCCTCTGCAAATGAAAAGTCGTCATGTGTCCAAAATAGATTAGAATAAACTTCTCTGCCAGGTCGAGATCGAACTTGACAAAGAGGGGCCAATGTTTGGGGGTAAACATACCCAAGACACGTAGAGGACCCTTATTAATGTTTATAGAAATTAAATAAAAAAGGATTGTTTAGGTCCACCTCGGGCCCGTCGAGGAGACCGGGTTTGCCCGTTATAAAAGATGAAGTATGGGCACCAAGGTTCGACCTGACTGGGGACCGACCTGCTCGGAACCCGACAGGTCCGACATGAGAACAGACATGTAACCACCGGTCGTGTGTGTTGTCGGATCCGTCACCTATAAATAGAGGGCTTCATTTCACGCTCAGGTATCGAATCTCACCTCGAGCTAAATAAGGAGTCCGATCTATACTGACTTGAGCGTCGGAGTGCTTACCCTCTTGTGCAGGTCCACTCTAGTGTTCAGGTCAGAACCGAAGACCGGGTTCGAGCTTGATTCCTGAAGAACCGTTGTGCAAATTCCTGCATAAACAATATGGTTATAACATAATTTGATTGGTCGAATTCAAATGCCCAAAAATAATATGTGACATTATTTAATTAGCCTCAATTTAAATGACATATAATTGATCATTATAATTACGTGGCAATTTGTGATTAGCTAAAATTTATCAGTCAACAAATGCCCCCTTTTGAAATTTATGCAAAACATAGTTGTGATTGAATTTCGAAAAATGTCTTGGTATTGAACTTTTACTCAAATCTTGATTTGGAATTTGGATAAAGTTTGACAAATTTGGAATATCCCAAATTTTGACTTCAAATGGAGTAAAGTTTGAATTTGAATTTTTACTCCAATCTCGATTTGAAATATGGCCAAATTGAGATTTGAATTTTGTAAAGTTGTAAATTTTGGAATATGCCTAAATTTTGACTGCAAGTGAAGTAAAGTTTGAATTTGAATTTTTTACTCCAATCTCAATTTGGAATATCACCAAATTGAGATTCGAATTTGGTAAAAGTTTAAAATTTAGAAAATGCCAAAATTTAAAATTCTACTGAGATTTCAAATTTAAAAATGATTTATTTATTTGAATTTTTGAGTTGAATATGAATAAAGTTTGAATTTTAGTTTTTATCCCAATCTCGATTTGAAATATGGCTAAATTGATATTCGAATTTGGTAAAATTGTAAAATTTGGAATATGCCCAAATTTAAAGTTTTTCGAGATTTTGACTTTGAATAGAAATTTGGATCTATACTTGAAATTGAAATAAAATTTGAATTCGAATTTTTATTCCAAATTTTAATCGGGTAAAATTTGGAATATGCCCAAATTTAAATCCCAGATAAATTCAAATTTATGAAATCTTGATTTAATTTGAATTTGCAGTTCTAGGTGATAAACATGCCCCAACTTATAGACAATAATTGGAACTTTTAGCTATGAGATTGAGATGTCAATTATGGTCCAAATTGGATGGTTCCATTGCCTATCCTTGATAAGGATCATTTGTTAGCCTACTTCCACAGTGGTGACCACCTTCCATATAGCGCCCAACAATAACCATGTTCAGTTTATAATCGACAGAGTTACTTTTTTTTTTTTTNTAACGTAGTTCAATACAATTTTTTTTTCCTCTCACTTTTTGAGCTCATGCGAGGAAGGAGCATCATGCAGTTTAAGCTCTTGCGATGAGGAGCAATCTTTTTCATACTTCTTTCTCATTATCATGGAGAAAGTAATTTATTGAGAATACTTTCTATACTGCCATTACTTTCTTTGGAAAAATTTTGATTAATGAGAAAGGATGAGAGGTAGAGATTGTCCCACTGGGCGTGCCAATTTTGTTTACACGAGATTTCTGGAGAAATTATATTTCGTGGACTAAATATAATTTGTATTGATATTTGGGGGGTTCGTAAAATCTCTATATTTATCTTCTGATTCTTTCCCTTAAATTATTGGCGACTTGTTGATCTTGATCGGCCTCTTGGTGGCTTCTGGATATGGATCGGCCTCTTGACGGCTTCTGGATCTTGATTGATCTCTTGGCGGCTTATAAATCTTGATAGGCCTCTCGGTGGCTTGTTGATCTTGATTGGCCTCTCGGTGGCTTGTTGATCTTGATCGGCCTCTTGGCGGCTTATTGATCTTGATCGGCCTATCAACGGCTTGATGATGATCTTGATCGGCCTATTGGCGACTTGACATTATTTAATTTGCCTAAATTTAAATGACATATAATTTTATCATTATAATTACGTGGGAATTTGTGATTCGCCGAAATTTATCACTCAACAATAGTATGTGAGTTACGAGTAGAATGTTAGTTAACTTAAATTGCAAGTTTGAATTATAGTTTTTGAATTTGTCTAGTCCAAGTCCTAGCTTCTAGGTAGTTGTTAGTGTTATTTTTTTGTTATAGTCAAGTCAATTAGGTTGCTATTCTTATGGCTAGTGGAGTGAGTTGTCTTTTGTGTGGAATTAGTCGAGTCTATTTTTAGACATAGAGTGTGTAATTATATGTACCATTGTTGAATGAAATCCACACTTCCCTACTTTCTCATTTCTCTTTCAATAATAAGAACTACAAATATTTAGCACAATGATCGTTTATTTGGCAGACAAAGTTTTGAGACAGGTAAATGACATTGAGGCTGCTTCAAAATTGTGGGCAAAATTAACTAAACTCTATCTGTGAAAGTCCCCGTCAAATCAAATTCTTTTAAAGGAAAACATATTTTTGTTTCAAAATGGTACTCTCAAAATCCCCTGAAGAAAACTTAAACGATTTCAACAATATATGCCTTCATTTATTAAATAGTGGGGATAAATTATAAGATCATAATCAAGCAAACATCCGTTTGAATTCTATTCAAGAAACTTATAAAGAAAAAGAAATGGCAATCAAATAGGGAAGAGATTGGTTAGAGCTCGTTCTTGTTTATTGTTTCTATTTCTTAATTTTTAATAAAGAAAAATGAATTGCATCATCATAACCTCCATAAATTCAAGTATGATGAAACAATCTTTTTATTTATTTATGGGAACAAATTGAAAATAGAAACAGTAAAGAAGAAATTTGTTTCGATTATTTCCAAAAATTCTATACAATTTTGATAATGTTAAAAAAAAGGAGAAACGAGAAACATAGTTAGGTTAAATATGATTAGATTTCTTACGAAAATTGGAAACGATAAACAAGGAACGCGAACATTACCAAACAAGCCTTAATATTGTGATTAATGCTCTAAGATCAAAAGAGGTTGATATAAAAACAGAGAAGAGGGAGATGAAGCTCATATGGCTGAAGGTAGATCAACCAACATGAGCTTAGGGGTATTGGATTATATCCTTGACCAAGAAGTCATGAGTTCGAATCCCTCCACGACGTGGAGAGAAAGAGAATAATTTAGATGGGTAGGAGATTTGCTTAAGCATGTGCAATTAATAACATAACAATTTAAATATGTAACAGAAAAACCAAATGAGAAACAACAAAAAAAAAAAAATAACATACAAAAATAATATGACTCTCTCTGTAGGTAATCATCTTTATTTTTTTATATTTTTTTTCTCGAACTTTTTTTTCTGTTTACAGTTTATTTTCTTCTTAACCTATTTTCCCTCCGAAAGTTATATTTTTTAAATTATCTTTTACTATCATTTTTATTTATTTATTTTATTTAAGAAGTATATTTCAAAATCTTGTTTTTGTTTTTCTTTTTTTTTCTTTAATGTATCTTTTCCTCCCAACTTTACGATTATTTTTTTTTTTAAATTTGTCTCTTTTTTGTTTTAAAATTTTATTTAACTAATTTACTTTTTCTAAATCTCTTTCTTTATGTCTCCAAAATTTCTATTTGCAAATGTCTAAATTTGTATTTTGTGTCCCCTAGGTAAGGAATGACAAAAATTTCCACAGGATCGAATCTCTACTCAAAAAATAGGGAAGACAAATCCCAAACCCGTCCCAAATTTCATTTTTAAAATACTTCATATATATTTTATTAACATATTTACTAAATTGTAAATAAAATATGAAATATTTTTTTAAACTAATTATTTATAATAGTAAATAATAATTTTAAAACTAATTAATATATATTTATTACACTCTTTTTAAATTCTAAAAATAATTAAAATTAATTACAAAATCGATCATTTTTCCCACAAATATCCCCGTCCCCAAATAAACATTCTTTAGTCTGGTTCTCAATTGGTGGACTAAAAATGTTAACGAACAGGCGAATGGGAAAGAAATGCTTTAATTAGAAAAAGACGAAGACGAGGAGTGCCGACACCCTATGAATAACTTTTGCTTATTCCAAATTCAATAAACTACTCCATTTATTTCTTGTTTTTGGAACTTGCATTACTATTTTTCTTATAGTTCGGTTATGCATATTTACCTTTCGTTTTTTGATTTATGGAATTATTCTTGTTAATGGATATTTACGGTTCTCATTTTTAGATTTATGGATGGTGGAAGAAGATCAAGTAAATAGGTTTTTGAACCATTCTTCGCGGATTTACTTGTGATTATTGGCTCCCACTTGGTTTTATTCATATTTTGCTAGGTGCAAATATATTTGAGGTAGTTTACCTCTCGTTTATAGTTTTATGGAACTATTTCTATTTACATTTGTTGTATGTAACTTTGACAAGAGTTCTGACCTATTTACTTTTATTGCGAATGCATATTTACTTCTCGGTTCTGAATTTATGGAATTTATATTTTGTATATTGGCCTATTTACATCAATGATATTTACCTCTCAATTTATTTGGATTTACTTATGATCATTGACTTTCACCATTTTGTGCATATTATTGTTGGTTTTATGCAGGTATACCTAAGTGCAAATATATGACCGAAATTGTTGCACATATATATATACACATTGGTGAAAATTTGTACAAATAATAATAGTAAATATGCAAAATAAAATAATATCGTAATATTTGATAAAGATGAAAATATAAGTGCAAATATCATCTAGGTATTAGACTTATATACACGTGGGTGAAAAATTGTGGCAATAATCAAAAGTCAATATAGCGATATTTAAACTGAACTATGCATTATTTGATAGAGATGAAAATTCGAGTGGAAATATCATTGAAGTAGTTAGCCATATATACACATTGGTAAACAATAGATTAAAATAGAAAAAAAAATTGATCAACAATAATCCAAAATTAATTTAACACTAAATTATGTTTCAAAATTAATCTAAGAGTAAATCAAATTGTTTTGAAAAAGAATTAAAGTTTAATTTATAACTAGAATCAATTAAACAATTCCATTTGAATCTACATAAAAACAAACTTATCATTTAAATAGGAGATAGATAAGTTTGTTTGGTTACAAAATTAATTTAAGAATAAAATCAAATTGTTTTGAAGAAGAATTAAAGTTTAATTTATTACTAGAATTAATTAAACAATTTCATTTAAAATGGAATCTACGTAAAAACAAACTTATCATTTAAATAGGAGATAGATAAGTTTGTTTCGCTACAAAATTAATTTAAGAATAAAATCAAATTGTTTTGAAAAATAATTAAAGTTTAATTTATTACTAAAATCAATTAAACAATTCCATTTAAAGTGGAATCTACATAGAACCAAACTTATTATTTAAATAGGAGATATATAAGTTTGTTTCGTTACAAAATTAATTTAAGAATAAAATCCAATTGTTTTGAAAAAGAATTAAAAGTTTAATTTACTACTAGAATCAATTAAACAATTCCATTTAAAATGGAATCTACGTAAAAACAAACTTATCATTTAAATAGGATATAGATAAGTTTGTTTGGTTTCAAAATTAATTTAACACTAAATTATGTTTCAAAATTAATTTAAGAGTAAAATCAAATTGTTTTGAAAAAGAATTAATGTTTAATTTATTACTAAAATCAATTAAACAATTCCATTTAAAATGGAATCTACATAAAAACAAACTTATTATTTAAATAGGAGATATATAAGTTTGTTTGGTTTCAAAATTAATTTAAGAGTAAAATCGAACTGTTTTTTAAAAAGAATTAAAGTTTAATTTATTACTAGAATCGATTAAACAATTCGATTAATCTAAGTTTAAATATAGAACAAGGATAATGTTGGAAAATTTCATCTTAATTTGTGCAACTTATGATACGATAGGCTTGTAGAAATTCAGACTTTTTCTTTTTGAATTGGCTTAATTTGTCATCTAAATTGATGAGTTTAAACAAACTACAGTCCAACAAAACCGTATATCCTGAAATGGAGGTTTCAAATTAGGTAATTGTGAAGGAAATCCCATTGATAAGTGGGATTTGGCTACACTCCATTCAGCAGGCGGCTATGGTGACTTGGTAGGCATAATCAGTACACCACATTTTACGCACAAACATTATTGGGGTTGCGGTGAATGACTCCATTGCTGATTCTGGTGCCTTCACCGTTGGTAAGAACTCTCAGTGAACATCACTCTTTCGAAAAATCCCGAATCGGAATTTGTAGTTTACTCCATCTTGTTTATGCAGCATTCAAAGCATTGAAGAAAGGGTAGGGTGCAGTGCAGCTCCTATGAAATCTGGTCAATGTGAAAGGGTATTTCGTTTGGATAATTGGGAGTGGGCGGCTGGTTTCAGTTCAAGGTTTGGCCTTTACGATGTCATCATTTCAGGGGTAAGCTGAACAGATACTCCAAGGACTCGGTAACCATTTGCTGACGGGGAACCTCTTCGGCCGCATAATCGCATTCTGGTAACCATTTTCTCCTTAGGAAGTTTGCCTTTGTTTTTTTTGTTTTTCTTTTTTTTCGTTCCAATTTTACTATGTTCATATTCATGACTCTGAAGAACCCTTTAAATTCCAAATCACCGTCTGTCTGTTCAGGTTTTTTTTTTCTTTTTTCTCTGGACATGTCTGATGAAGGAATCAATAAAAACAATCTGTGTCAATAAAAACAGATTAAGAAAAGTAAGAAAAAAATGTCAATAAAAACATATTCACCTGTCAATATGATCCATTATTTTTCTACCAATTAAGGTACGTCCCTAGAGATTGAACTCAGGGCTCATTCTACAAGTGACCTGAAAAAAGATGAAAATGTGTTTAAAGATATGAACTTTTCCAAATGCCACTAGAATATAAAGGAAAAAAATATACCCCATATTTCTTTGATCGGGACATTAAATAATTATTAAACAAAGGCATTAGGAATGTTTTGAATCGTTAATGTAATAGTCATTGTCTTTAATTTTCAAACGTGATGTCCTTCTATTAACATTGTTTAGAAAGACTTATCAGAAAAAGAGGATTTCCGGCCAGTAATGATCGTGGAAGTGTTGATAATATGGGTCTGGGGTCAAAATTATTAAAGAAGTGTACTACCTATTTTAGAAAGTCCCTGAATTTAAAAAAAAAAAAATGCTCCACATTGGGTCTATTTTGACATAAAATTGAAAGTTTAGAGTCCTAGACACTTTTTAAAATTTAGGGCTCTATTAGACACAACTTTGAAAGTTCATGGACCTATTAAACTCTTTTCATGAAACTTTAAAGACATAATATTACATACAACCTTAATAAAGTTTTAGGAATCAAACTCGTAATTTAACTTCATAATTCTTTGTAATTTACTTTGATATAGTTTGTACATACAGTTTCTACGAGAGAAACATTTCAAACAAACCATTCCAAAAGTAAGAGTGGAGGAAGGAATGATGATAAAGAATGAAACCGCGACCGCTGCAAAATTCTTCATATAGCCTATTTTTTTTTGCCTCCTCTGTCACACTTAATTAATAGAATTCATATTTTTCTATTTATGGTAAAATGTGTGAGTTGTAGTTCATTTATTTCATCTCACAATGTTAAAACATCACATATAACCTTTTTTTTTGTGTTTTTTTTTTTGGAAAAGGTATTTACACTGTACATTGCAAGGGCATCTTAACACTATATTGTCAGAAGAACATCAAAAGAATGGAAATCTTTTGCTATGCATTTTGTCATCAGGTAAGGAAAGTTGGCTAATTAGAGCTCGTTTAGTGGTGTTTCTCTAATCAACATCTAATCCCACTATATTTTGATAAAAATTAAGACTTTCTATTTTCTTATTTTCTTTAAATCTTTGCTTCGTTATGTTGTGTCATTTTCTTTTGTGAAGTTTGAAAACAATGGGAAGCACCCTCATTGTTTTAGGTTGCTCGTGCTATATTAGAAAACTCGAAGGACGAGATTAAGGTTCACCTTATTTATGCTAACATCGCATACGAAGATATTTTTTGAAGGTATTTTTTTTATATCATTTTTTATTCTTGTTTATTTTGGTATTGTCATTCCATTTTTCATACTCATTGTTGTAATAATTGAAAATCTATAAGACATTTTTTAAACTTCCATAACTAGATACTGTACTCTAAAAGCTTACCAATCAAACAAAGAATCTAACAAAATTTCCAATAGTAGTATTATTAAATTTTATATAAAAGTTAAAGAAAAAAAATAGCTACAAGCAATATGTGTCATTGTGTCATAAGTGAAAGAGAGTGTGTAGTGAGATAATAGAAATTTGATCATAAGTTTTTTCATCCTAAAATCTCCATAGATAGACCAATTTTTTCGTCTTCTTCCCATTTCCCAACAATATATTGCCCCCAACCTAGTCTTTTATCCTATCTCGCTACACACTCTCTTTCACGTATGACACAATGACACAATAACACATATTGCTTGTAGTTACTATGTATAAGTAAATTTTCAAAAACTACGATCCATATGACTCGTTTTTTTATTGTCTTTTATTGCTTTAAGATCTAATTTATTATAGTCGTATGTATAGTCCAAATAAAATAAAGTTTCACATAAGGTGGCTCGAGCCTCCTCAACTTTGTAATATATATTAATAATTACAATATAAGCCGTGAAATAATCCCATTGGCTTAGTCGCCAACATGACCGCACCCCTCTGACAGCCTGTGTTTGACTTTTTATTTCAACATCTTTTAGCTATTCTTTTTATACTACTCTGGATTCCTATATATCAAGAATCAATTTTTTAATAAGGGGAAAAAATCATAAATTCTATGATTCTATGTTTAAAACAATTATCTTTCTAAGTTTCATTTTTTTTTTTGTTTAACTTTTATATAAAAATGTAATAATACTTCATGTCTCATAGATTTTCATTTATTACCGGAATGAAGTATGAGAAATGGAATGACAATGTCAAGATAAACAAGAATAAAAAGTGATATTAAAAAAAAACCTTCAAAAAATTATCTTCGTATGCAATGTTAGCGTAAACATGTTGAAACTTAGTCTCATCATTCGAGTTGTCTAATATATCAGGAGCAACCTAAACATAAGTAAAAATGAGAGAGCTTCCCATTGTTTTCAAACTTCACAAAAGAAAATGACACAAACTAGTACATTTATTTGTGGTTGCTATAACATTCTCTAAACAGCGTTTACATGAAATATGTTTCATTGCTTTAATTAGAAAAAGAGGAAGAGGTGGGGGTGTCGACACCCTTTAATCATCCCTCAGTCTTATTTTCTTTTATACATTATCATACATTCAAATTTTCTATTTATTCTATTAGTATATTGCTTTATATACATAACATATCAATGTTCTTTTATCTATTGCTATTATATACGCTCACTATATATGTGGTTCATTTTTCTTGCTCTGCAGCCTTCGGTTTCTTTTACCAAACACCCTTTGCATCATTATTTGTCATACTCCGGCTTATCTTCGAGACATTTTTCCTTGGCTGTTGCTATACCCACTCAATCTGAACCCAGCTTTTATCATCAAGCTGTGTCTTTCCCTCAATGGCGTGAAGCAATGGCGGCTGAGATTGATGCTATGGTCACAAATAAGACTTGGGAAGTTGTTCCTCTTCCGGCTGGCCATCATACCATTGGATGCAAATGGATCTATAAGATTAAGCATCGTTCTGATGGGAGTATTGAGCGATATAAGGCACGTTTAGTAGCCAAGGGCTACACTCAACAAGAGGGACTTGACTTTCTTGAGACGTTTTCACCTGTTGCTAAGATGGTCACAGTTAAAGTTCTTCTCACCATTGTTGTCTCTAAGGGGTGGTCTCTTGTTCAATTAGACGTCAACAACGCTTTTCTGCATGGTGATCTATTTGAAGAGGTTTACATGGATCTCCCTCTTGGTTATCAACCCCCAGTTACCAATATACCTGGAAAGCGCCTTGTTTGTCGGCTCAAGAAGTCCATTTATGGTCTTAAACAAGCCTCCCGACAGTGGTTTGCCAAGTTCACTTCTGCTTTGCTTTCTCTTGGTTTTTTGCAATCCAAAGCAGAATATTCATTGTTTATACGAGGCCAAGGAGATACATTTGTTGCTTTGTTAGTCTATGTCGATGACATTATCGTCACAGGAGCTTTACCTTCCATTATTGCGGAGTTAAAATCTCTTCTTCACCTTAAGTTCAAACTTAAGGATTTGGGCAACCTCAAATATTTTTTGGGACTTGAGTTAGCTCGTAGTTCTCGCGGGATATGTATTTCTCAACGACACTACACTTTATCTCTGCTTGAAGATGTTGGTCTTCTTGGGTGCAAACCTGTTATGGTTCCCCTTGATCCCTATGTTCGTCTTCAGGCTGCCAGTGATTCTGACTTTGTTCGAGATCCTTCATTGTATCGTTGGTTAATTGGCAAGTTGCTTTACTTGACTGTTTCGCGGCCTGATATAACCTTTGCTGTTAATAAGCTTAGTCAATTTGTCTCGCGACCTGGCAAAGTTCATTTGTCTGCTGTTTACCATTTAATTTGGTATTTGAAGAATTCTCCTGGTCGTGGCATTTTTCTGTCTGCTTCATCGTCTTTTCAGTTGAGAGCTTTTACCGATGCTGATTGGGGCTCTTGCATTGATACACGACGGTCTACCACAGGTTTTTGTGTTTTCTTGGGGGAGTCCATGGTTTCCTGGAAAGCTAAGAAGCAGTTCACTATCTCTAGATCCTCCGCTGAAGCTGAATATCGAGCTATGGCCGTCACTACTTGTGAATTAGTTTGGTTAGCCAATCTTCTCGCTGAGTTACAGATGCCTTTTCAGCCTCCTGCCTTGTTGTTTTGTGATAATCAGGCAGCTATGCACATTGATTCTAATCCAAGCTTCCATGAACAAACTAAACATATTGAGCTTGATTGTCATTTCGTTCGGGAGCGTGTTCTCTCTGGTTTTATTCGATTGATGCATGTACGGTCGCATTCTCAGCTGGCTGATCTCTTCACTAAAGCCCTTCCTTCTGCTGTTTTCTCTGAGCTTATTTCCAAGATGGGACTTCTTGATATAGACAGTCCATCTTGAAGCGGGCTATTAGGATGTTGTACATAGTTGTATTTTCATCAGTTACATGGTGATTCGTGCCGACCTGCGGAGGGGTTCTGTTGCTAGGCCGTCATGACCTTGCCCCTCTACCACTGCTGCTCCGACCTCCCTCTGGTGGGCATCGCTGGCAGCTAGAGTCCTTCGATCTGCTGTATTGGTCGAGTTTGCTGGTTGAACCATTTTCGCTTGCGTGTTGGTTTAAACGGATTGGGATGACTTAGATTGTCGGTCCCCACAGACGGCGCCAAATGTTTATGCAAGGATATGCACAACAGTGTATTTCCGATTGCAGCTCGAACTCGGCCTCCGGACCGATCTGAATACTTGGGCGGACCTGCACAAAAAGGTGAGCACTCCGACGATCAAGTCAGTACAGGTCGGATTCCTAGTTTAGTTCGAGGTCAGAAATCATCGTACCTGATCGTGGAGTGAGGTCCTCTACTTATGGGTGGTAGTCTTGCTAATCTCGCGTCGGTTACACCCGGTAATTTCGGGACCGTCGGTTACACCCGGTAATCTCGGGACCGACGGTTACACCCGATAATCACGCCGCTGACAGTAGCTCACATCGGCCCCTACCGAGCTTCCCGGTAGGTCGGACCTCGGCCAGGTTCACCTCGGCCCTCATACTTAGCATCTGTCAACGCTCGAGTCATCTTGGAGTACCAATAGAGGTCCTCCACGTGTCCAGAGTATTCTTTCCCCAAACAACCCCAACACCCATGGATATAAAAAGGGTAAAATACACTTTTAATATGAGATAGGTGACTATTTGATCCATAAGTTTTAAAAAGTAACAGTTTAGTTTCTGACGTTTAGAAAATAGTTCTAAATGGTCCCTGAATTTATTTCATCAGTAACGGGAAAGTGACGTGACATAATTGAGTTATTAAATTTTAATGATGTGGCAAATACTTTTATATTATTATGATATTTACACAGATTTTTTTCTCTTTTCTCTCTCTCTTTTCTCTCTGTCTCTCTTCCTCCACTTCATCTTCCCCAAATTAGTCGTTTCATCTTCCCTACATTTTCTCCCATCAACACAAACAACCAATAAGTTTCAGGTAGAAACAAATATATGTAAAGTGAGGGATTGAAAGACGGTATAAAACAGAAAATGACTGAATTTTTTAGCATTGAAATTTTGTCTCGCAGGACTGTGTTTTAGAGATTGTGTCACTAACAACACCATCGGACGCCTGAAGATTGGCCGCGGCGTTCCAGTCAGCGGCAGTATCCGACGTCGTTTGTGAGAGGTTCTTGTCCATAAGCTACGTCTGGCCGCCTCTGAAATCTCCGATGAGACCCACATTTTCTTTGAAGAGAGAAATTTTCTTTCAATTCGGCTATCTGCCCCAAAGGTAATAATTAATAAAATTAACTCCATAAACAGATAAATTTGGACTTGTTTTAGTGATCAACTATTTAATTAATCTTTGGCAGACCTTCGAGTTGGAAAATTTTTGTGGAAAGTTTTGTTACGTTTTGCTACAACAGCACTGTCGAGGTGGATGAACCATTCTCGAATAATTGATGACGAAGAAGAGGAGAAAATCAGGCAAGGATGAAATTGCTAAAACTGGGGAACAAAATGGGGTCTTAGAGATTCAAGAGGCAGCAAGAATTTTGGGAAGGAGAAGAATGGGAGGAAGATAGAGAAAGAAAAAAAAAATCAAAGTAAACATAAAAATAATATAAAATTATTTAGTATTGCCACGTCATATAAAATTTGACAACTCAATTATGCCCCACGTCATGTTTCCGTTAGTCAATTAACGATCAAATAAACGTAGGGACCATTTAGAACCATTTTCTAAACGTGAGGGACTAAATTGTCAGTTTTTGAAACTTAGGGCCAAATAGGCACCTATCCTCAAACTCAATGACTAAAAGTGTATTTTACCCGTTTCAAGAATTATAAAAAAAGTTTTTTATTAAGGTTGAAACAAATTGAAAACGGGAACAAGAAACAAGAAACTTATTTTTTTATTTCCAAAGTTTCTATTTTGAGAATGTTTCTAAGAAACGGAGAAGCAATAGACATAAATAGTCCTCAAATACTTAGGTTTCTTCGTAAAAACTAAAAATGAGAAACAATAATGGGGAATGTTACCAACCGACTTACAAAAGTCTAGTTGGTATTTAGTTAGTTGTTGATTAATTTTCCGTTTTGTAGACTCTGTGTTTTGTTAGACAATAAATAGATTTGTAGTTGCTATTTATTAAATTAGAAAACTTCTCTGAACTTTAAAGAGAATATTGCACTAATAAAGACACTTCAATCTGATTGAAGTAGAGAGTACATAGACTTAAGATTTCAGGACTATATGATAGAAATGGAATTACATCCCAACTCTTAGCAGTTGGTACACCTCAATAGAACGGTGTATCAGAAAGGAGAAATAGAACCCTATTAGACATGGTTCGATCTATGATGAGCTATGCTCAACTGCCTGCCTCGTTTTAGGGTTATGCAGTAGAGATTACATTATACATTTTGAACACAGTTTCATCAAAAAGTGTTTTGAAAAGCCTTTTGAACTATGGATAGGACGTAGAACTACTTTATGTCACTTCATTTTGAACACAGTTTCATCAAAGAAATTGGAATCTTGTTCAAAAGTGTGCCTATTCGTAGGTTACCCCAAGAAAAGAAAGGTAGAATCTTCTTCGATCCACAAGAAAATAGAGTGTTCGTATTGACAAACACTACATTCTTGAAAGAACACCACATGAGAGATCATAAACCACGAAGCAAGGTTGTGATAAATGAGATTTCTGATGAAGCTACAAACACATTTTTTACGGCAAATTTCGGAGAGGTCCACGTGTCGTTCGAACGGGTGACTTCACCAGAGGACAAATGAGCCTGCAACCAGAAAACTCAATACTGGTCCTATATCCCGCCTAATAACCAACGACGCTCAAGTTAGTAATCGAAGTAGAAATAAAAGAAGACACCTCAGGTATAAGTGACAGGTTTTTCACTTACTCGATGAAGGTGAGGATCCTCCCTTATAAAGGCACGAATGGCCGACTAGGGAGGACAACGATTTGGATGGTAGGGGCGTGCCACGAGGTATGGTGCTTGTCAAGGTTGTACGTTCTCAACAATAGACATGTGATGCCTCCGCCAGCAGGCTGTAAGCCTGTCGCCCACTGGTGGTAGGCTCTGGGCTCAGTATGCTCCCTGTACCGTGGGAGTGGAGCTGTGTCTCCCTTGCCATCGCAGCGTACAGTGCGTAACTACCTATGGTCTCGTGCCTC
>NW_019104848.1:68450-79326 GCF_001995035.1 Momordica charantia | reverse complement strand
CCTATTAGTTAACGGTGTTACATCTAAAGATTGCTTATTTCGTGGTCCGGTCTTATACAAACTCATTGTATAGGATACCCCCACTCGCATGTCTCTACACGAACGACCTGGATCGAGTCGTCTATAACCTTTACAGAGTTGGCCGTATCCATAGTGTTGCCAGGATAAGGTACCCAGCCTTATCCATATACTATAGACCCTTGAGGTTATTCACGGGACATTATCCATTCATATATCAGGGGTATATCAAATATATATACCCCGTATATCAACTATATACCCAGTATATATACTGTCCCGATTACAACAAAAATAACCTTGGATGTTTACTTTATTGGATTTTGGACAATGCAAAGCTATGATTCAACAACAAATTTATTGAATAAAACTTTATTAAATAGATATTTGTTTTTACAAAATACAAACTACGAGTTTAGGGCAACACAGCCAACACAAGAGTCATTGATGACATCATCCTCTAATCCAATTACTGTCATTGCTGATTCAGGTAATACCAATAAATGTCTTATTTCCTCCGCGTCAAAATGGGTCATTGACTCTGGTGCTACGAATCATATGTCAGGTAACCCAATTTATTTGCAACCTTTTCACCATCTACATCTTTACCTGATGTTATAATAGCGGATGCCACCACTTCTCATGTTTTTGGCTCTGACACAGTTCATCTCTCCAAAACTCTTTCATTGACCTTTGTTTTAAATTTGCCACAATTTTCTTTTAATTTGATTTCTGTCAGTAAACTTGCTCGTGATCTCAATTGTTGTGTCTTATTCTTTACTGGTTATTGCTTATTTTAGGATCTTAGAACGAAGAAGACTATTGGTAAAGGGCGTGAATTTAATGGCCTCTACACGTTTGATACACAAATACCTACAGCCATCGTTTGCACTCGAATGCCAACTCCTTTCGAAGAACATTGTTGTTTGGGTCATCCACCTCTCTCTATGTTAAAGAGTCTCCATCCTCAATTTCATAGTTTGCATTCTTTAGATTGTAAGTCATGTCAATTTGCTAAGTTTCATCATCTCAGTTTCTATCCTAGAGTCAATGCAGGAGCTAATGCTCTTTTTGAATTAGTCCATTATGATCTTTGGGGTCCTTGTCCTATTGAGTCCAAAAATGGCTTTCGGTATTTTGTTTCTTTTGTCGATGTTTTCTCTCGTGTAACTTGGTTATATTTGACGAAACATCGTTCTGAGTTACTTTCTCATTTTCGTAACTTTCATGCTGAAATTCGAACTCAATTTGGTGGCTCTCTTAAAGTTCTACGGAGTGATAATGCTAAGGAATATTTTTATGGTGCTCTTGGCCCCTATTTAAGTGAACATGGTATTATTCATCACTCCTCGTGTGTTGATACTCTGTCTCAAAATGGAGTTGTAGAAAGGAAAAATAGACATCTTCTCGAAACAGCAAGGGCCTTAATGTTTCAAATGCATGTTCCAAAATACTCTTGGGCTGATGGTGTTTCAACGGCTTGCTTCTTGATTAATCGCATGCCTTCATCAGTTCTTAAGGGTGAAATACCTTATTGTACCCTATGTCCTACGTAACCTTTATTTCTTATTAAACCTAAAATATTTGGTTGCACTTGTTTCGTTCAGGACGTTCACTCCCAGCTCACCAAATTAGACCCTAAGTCATTGAAATGCATTTTCCTTGGTTACTCTCGTGTTCAAAAAGGGTATCGATGTTATTGTCCTGATCTCAATAGATATCTTGTCTCTCCTGACGTTACGTTCTTTGAAGATACTCCTTTTTCATCATCCTTGAGTACCAGTTAGGGGAGCAGTCACAAGAAGATGATACATTTCTTGTTTATTCTATTGTCTCTACCTCTACTAAAGAGCTTCGCAATACATCTTCTTCTGCGCCTGATCCTTCTCTCCCCACTATTACTCAAGTTTATTCTCGTCGAAAACCTCTTACGGACTCATGCCTATACCAGCAGCTTCTTTGCTTGTAGATCCAGGAACGAGTGATGACCTTCCTATTGCCCTTCGAAAAGGTAAGCGTAAGTGTACTTATCATGTTTCTTCTTTTGTTTCATACAACCATTTATCATCATCTACTTGTTCGTTTATTGCATCTCTTGAATCTGTATCTATTTCTAAAACTGTTCATGAAGCTTTGTCTCATCCTGGTTGGAGAGCTGCTATGTTTGAGGAGATGACTGCCTCAGATGACAATGGTACTTGAGATTTAGTGTCTCTTCCTGCAGGAAAGAAACCTATCAGTTTTAAATGGGTGTTTGCTATTAAAGTTCATCTGGATGGATCAATTGTCCGTTTGAAAGCTCGCCTTGTTTCTAAAGGATATGCGCAGACTTACGGAATTGATTATTCTGATACTTTTTCTCCAGTTGCTAAATTGGCTTCTATCAGGTTATTCATTTCATTGGCATCTATTCACCATTGACCTTTGCATCAGCTTGATATTAATAATGCATTCCTCCATGTTGATCTTCAAGAAGAAGTGAATATAGAGCAACCACCAGGTTTTGTTGCTCAGGGGGAGAATGGAAAGGTATGTCTCCTTCGTAAATCCTTATATGGGTTGAAAAAAAGTCCGCGAGCATGGTTTGGAAAATTCAGTCAAGTGAATGAGAATTTTGGAATGAAGAAGAGCAAGTCATATCATTTTGTTTTTTTATAAAAGATCTGAGTATGGTGTTATCTTACTAGTTGTATATGTTAATGATATTGTGATTACTGGTAATGATTCATCAGACAACCTATCACTTAAGTCTTTTCTTCATAGTCAATTTCATACTAAAGATTTGGGAATGTTGAAATACTTCTTAGGAATTGAGGTAACAAGGAGCAAGAAGGGGATCCCTTTGTCACAAAGAAAGTATGTACTTGACTTGTTAACTGAAACAGGAAATTTAGCTGCTAAGCCACGTAGTACTCCAATGATGCCTAATTTACAACTTACAAAAGAAGGGTAGTTGTTGAAAGATCCTGAGAAGTATAGGATGTTACTAGGGAGGCTGAATTACCTTACAGTTACTAGGTATTGACATAACTTATCCAGTCAGTATTATGAGTCAGTTTATGAGTTCTCCTATGACTAACCATTGGGCCGCATTAGAACATATTCTATGTTATTTGAAAGGTGCTCCTGGATGTGGTTTGTTATATAGAGATCATGGTCATCTTAATATTGAATGTTTTTCAGATGCTGATTGAGCAGGTTCTAAGGAAGATAGGAGATCAACTTCAGGATATTGTGTATTTGTTGGAGGTAATTTAGTTTCTAAGAAAAGTAAGAAACAAAATATGGTGTCATGTTCAAGTGCTGAATCAGAATATCGAGCCATGGCACAGTCTGTGTGTGAATTAGTATGGATATATCAGCTTCTGACTGAATTGGGATTTGGCATCACCACTCTAATGAAACTTTGGTGTGATAATAAAACAGCTCTCCATATTGCATGTAATCCAGTATTTCATGAACGAATCAAACACATTGAAGTTGATTGTCATTATGTACGTGAAAAAATACAGCAAGGATTGGTGGCTACAGAATATGTGAAGACTGGAGAGCAGTTAGGAGATATCTTCACTACAGCATTAACTGGAGCACGGATAGATTATCTCTCTAACAAGTTGGGCATGATTAACATATATGCACCAACTTGAAGGGGAATGTTAAAGTATATATTAGTATATTTTACATTTTTTTAAATAATATGTATTCATTTGTCCTTTACCTTCCCCTTCTAGAATTAGGTCAACCTTGTATATTTGTATGTATATATAGACTTCAGTAATGAGAATAAGATCTATCTGGTTCTCTCAAACCTTAGTTTCTACAAGTGGTAAAAGGAGGGTGGCTAGAAATATAGTTAGGTTTAAAGTTAGGGTTAATGTTTATCTTGGCTCTGATACTAAGTTAATTTTAGAAGAAGAAAAAAAATATTATTGGTTTTCTAACTTAAAAAAAATAAAACCCTAGGCACCTTTAAATAAAGGTGAGAAACTTTCCTTAACAATGAAACTAAAACATAAACTCCTAATTACATAAAATATAGGAAACTATGAATTCCTATATAAAAAAGAAAAGACTAAATATTACAATAATTATCTAAAATATATAAAACCAACACACTTCTTGGGGTAGTTCTCCAAGATCCTCATTTTCTCCATCAAATTGGAGTCTTTCTTGTGCTTCCACACTATTTCCATTTTCCTCCTACGAAACTTCTCCCCTTGCTTCATTCAAGGCCACCAAGATTTCGACAATTTTCTATATTGTCCTTTCATGTTCTAAATCATAAAAACTCAAAGGCTTTTTAGTCAAGATAGGATCTGGAAAAGTGGGAGACAAAATACCTTGTAGAGTGGTTGGTAGAGTATCCTACAAAATTGCGTCAGGCGCAATTTGGCAGTGAATTTCGACCGTGGCCGAATCTGAATGCTCCAAAGGCTCTGTGTTGTGTTCAGAGTCTCCACTAACCTGTTATTGACCTTCAACATTCATAGCAACAACAGCGGAAAGAGAGGGAGGGATAGATAATTCTAAAGATTTGGAAACGGGGTTATCTTGAGAAGAATTCAACCTACGACGTATACTCATACTGTTTAATTCAAGTTTAATTTCTTCACTCACTCTCCTCGAGTTTTCCATAAATTATTGCCATTTTACGTTTAGTTTTGCAATCTTAGCACAAATGCCCTCATTCTCCTTATCCCTAATTTATTTCTTTTTATTTACAGTGTTCGCTCTCTCATTAAGCCTAGCAATTTTTTCATCTAAAGCAGCACCTTTCTCATCCACTGATTGATTTTGTCGAAGAAAGACCTTGCTAAATTCTTCTAATTTCTTCTCACAATGGCCTTCTTTATTAACCCTAGCATCATGCGATTCTACATTGATTTTTTCAGAATTTGCACCACCTATGGATATGTTGTTTCTAAGGTTTATTCTTAAAGCCTTCTCTAATTTCTTTCTTTGTTCCCTATGATCAAAAGTTAGCTTTTCATGAGAAATATTAGGGGATTCCACAGGAATCATACCTAGTTTAGTTGGCGGCGGCAACAACACCTTCTTCTCCCATTCTCTTTGTCAAATGGCTTGGAGGAGAAAAAGCCTTCCATGGTTCTCGATCTTTTGCTTCACGATCAAGACACAAATTCCCCCTTCAAACCCCAAGTGTGCCGTAAAAGAGAGAGATGTGAGAGAACTTGGGATTCTTGAAGATTTCTTGAGAGACAATTTGAAAAAAAGTGAGGGATTTGTGAGTTGAAAAATGCAAATTGGGGTGTTTGAAAACTCAGGGCGTTTTGTTTTATGTTTTAAAACCTATTAAAAACATAATAAGATTTTGTAATGGGGCCTCTTTTGATTTAAAAATAACCCAGAGGCCATTTAAACATAGCCCAAATACAACCCACAAAAACAATGCTCCAAATTAAAAAATCGATAAAAAATTTCTTAAATTGCCTTTGGTGCAATTCTAACTTGAGTCGGATCTTGATCCTGCAAAATTCAAATGTGAAAAAAAAAATTAGATTTAAAATATACACAAAAAAACCTGAAAGAAACTATAAAAATTTCGTAAAAAGAAGACAACAAATATTTTACATAAACAGCCTCAATCACCGACAGAGGGACTGTTCTCACTGTTTTTTCATAGATCTTTCAGTAGTACAGAGGTTTTGCCTTCTGTCTATGTGCTCACCAAAGTATTTCTTGACTCGATGCTCGTTTACTTTACAAAGATTACATTTCGAATCACTTAAATCCACATCTCCATGTGGATAAACACGTTCAACTACAAAGGGGCCCGACCATTTAGACTTAAGTTTACCTGGAAACAACCTTAATCGATAATTAACAACAAAATTGAGTTTCGAGGTTCCAAATTTGTATCCATTATTTTTCGTATCGTGCCACTTTTTGGTTTGTTCTTTATACATCTTTGCATTCTCATAAGAAAACTGACGAAACTCATCAAACTAATGTAATTGTAGCAATTTTGGTTCACGTGCAACAACATAATCAAAATTTAGTTTCAGCGTAGCCCAAAATGCTCTATGCTCTAATTCTAGCGGAAGATGACATGCTTTACCAAAAACAATGTGATAAGGGGTCATGCCTAACAGAGTTTTATAAGCAGTTCTATATTTCCACAAAGCATCATCAAGTTTAACAGCCTAGTCCTTCGTATTCACATTCACAGACTTCTCTAAAATCAACTTTATTGCCCTATTGATACCTCCACTAATCAATTAGTTTGAGGGTGATAGAAAATAGCAATCTTATGATGAATGTTATATACTTTTTTAACGAATTACTCACTGCTCTATTTAAAAAGTGTGTGCCTTCGTCACTAATCAAGCATCTAAGTGTACCATATCTAGTGAAAATAAACTTTTGCCAAAGCCTCAACCCATTTCGAGACATAGTCAACAGCCAAGAGAATGAAATTCTTACCAAATGAAGGTAGGAACGGACCCATGAAGTCGATGTCCCAAACATCGAACAACTCAACTTCTAATATTGGGTTTAAGGACATTTCATGTTTCCGTGTCAAGTTACATGATCTTTCATTTTGGGGTTAAGCCTCCTTCAACACTCGATAGACTTGTTGGTATGGTTTAGAACCCTTTCTACAAGTGTACACAACCATTGTAGCATGTGATAAAAAGATCAAATCCACAGGGGTTGATAACTAAACACTTCAACAATTATGACAATCAAACAAATTAACAAAAATGTTTTAGATCATAAAAACTAAAGGAACTCAAACAAAATAGTGCATACATGATTTGCTGATTAAAAACAAGGCAAAAACAAGCAAAACCAAATCGAATAAAGAAAAATATGCAAACAAGAGGTTAACTACTGATATTTAAAAGGGCAAAGAGGAAGAGTTTATGTGACTTTTCATGGGCAACTCTAACGATGCTACAACATTAACGATGTTGATATACAGGCCAAACAGACACGAAATCTTCCCCGATTTCTAGATTTTCTGCTATTCATGTTTTTAGACAAACTTGACAGCATATATACTAAGTTTATAACATTGCCAGGTGAGCCTTATTTCTAAGTACCCACACTCTAAACTCAAGTGGATCTAGCACGAGTTGAAGCCAACCACTTCCTATTACAATTTTGCAACAGTTAATAAGAAGGTATTCCAATATGTTGGGCAAGCACATTGAAAATAAAACGTTAAAAACAACTTCAACTCAGTATATATATCATCATAAAGCCAAAACAAAGTTTACAATCGAAGAACAAGTTCACAACATCCCCCCTACAAACAAACTTAGCTCTCAATACCATACAAGAGAAGGAAAGAAGAAAAATACAAAACCCGTGCCCTTAAGAGTACAAAAGAATAGGAAAATGAAGAATAACAATAGTCCTTCTCTCTTTGTTTTCTTCTTCAACGGTTTCTTGGGAGCTTTCTTCAAGTGAGAGTAAATTGATGGGATGGGGAATGTTGGAGGCACCCATAATTGCAAGCTTCTATACCCCTCTTGATTTTAGGGCAACACAGATGATAAAGTGAGCCTCAGCTCAACATATCAAGTAATTTTCCATTTTACTGCAGTAATTTCTCGGGTAAAAGCTGTAGATGTCAATTCTGTCTTTTTCTACCTTTTTGACTTCGATGCTGCAGCATCAACAACGTTGTAGCAAAACATTCAAAATTAGATCATTCTCTATAACTCTCAGCATTGTCTACTAAGATAAAGATGTTTAATGAATGTAAGACATTAATTGCATAAAATCAGTGTAGAGTGTTAGTGTGGCTATCCTTAGCCAATTTATATGGAACTCTTGCACAAATAACTCTCTTTTGGAGAGTTATCAGTGGCTCCTTCTTATAGAATGATTTTATGCATGCAAAAAGTTGGGCTAATTCCTCTTATATCCGCTATGGTCCATCTTATAACCCTCTTGTACTTAGATAAAACTTGCAAAAGCAAAGACTCATGTTCATTAGACACATAAGAAGAAATGATAATCGACAAAGTATTGTTTAAACCTAAATAAGCATATTTTAAATGGGAGGGTAGGGTTTTCTTTCCAATTATGGAGGTTCAATAATGGAAGATTGTAAGACTTTCAAATCAGCTACTGTCGACTGCAAAAGCTCGAAATGTGACAAAATTGTGCCACGCGCAATTTTCACCTTTTTCTTCTGAAGCCTCCAAATCTACTTCTAAGTCTTCATCAATCATTTGCTGGAGTTCCTCCAAAGTTGCCTCTATTGCAGAGCACTCCTTAACTTCATCCAGGAGCTGCAGTGCATCAAGGAGGTTGAAGGTAACTTGCTCATCATTGAACTTCATAGTGATCTCTTCTTTCCTAACATTGAATACCATGTCTCCAGTTGCTAAAAACGGCCTCCCAAAATGATTGGCATCTCAATACCTTCTTCACAATCCAAAATTATAAACTCGGCTGGAAAAATAAACTTATCAACCTTAACAAGCACATCTTCTATTTTCCCTTCTGGTTTCTTAATGGACCTATCAGCTAGTTGTAAAGTCACAGTAGTGGGACGAGCTTCTCCTATGTCTAACTCTTTGACGATAGAAAGAGGCAAACGATTAATGCTTGGGCCTAAAACACATAATGCTCTTTCTAGATTCTTACCACCTATCGAGCAAGGGATAATAAAACTACCTGGGTCCTTACACTTAACAGGCAATGGATTCCCTAGAGCATCACTATTGCACTTTGTTAAGGCTACTGTCTCATGATATCCTAACTTCTTACGCCTAGAAATAATATCTTTCAAAAACTTGGTGTAGTTAGGCTTTTTCTCTAAGACGTCTATGAGAGGTATATTTATATGCAACTGTTTTAGAATCTTGAATTAAGCCCAATAATTATAGTTTAGAAATCAAATAAAACCCACAACAACCCGAAATAAAATAGTTAACTGAAACTCTGAAACCCAAGAATAATAATCCAAAGAAGAAAAGTAGAATTTAGGAAAAAAAGTCCTAAAAACCGTGAATTCAAAATTTAACTAAAAATCTCCTACACAGGTCGAGAACTTAAATCATCTTAATCCAATGAAATTAAACTTAATTCTAATTTAGCAAAAAATTAGAATTAAGAAAAACTATAAAATCCAAGAATTAAAGTTATCAGCTTACGGACAAATCCAAAGACACTATTTATCTCTTAAAACAAACGAGTCAGATAACGCAGGGCGTTACAAACTACCCACCTTAACAAAACTCTTGTCCTCGAAAATTGACCGATAGCACAACTCTAAACTCTAGGGCATTAAAGACAACCCACCTTAAGAACTTTTGTCCTTGGAAGTTGACTAGTCAAGCGATCCTTGTCGCTTGACCAGTATCTTCTTATACTCATTAGTTGCTTCCTTGCAACAACTTTACTAAGACAACCTTTTGCTGCTTAAGGTTTTGGTTTCTCTAACCGAGATCTTAATAGGTGTCAGACAAAGCAGAAGCGTCTTCACCTACCTAAGCTAACCTGCTGTCCAATCCAGTGACGGTGGTCTTTTTTTTTTCAGAGGATATCCTTAACTCTTTATGGACTCATCTAAAGAGCTTTTCCTACTATCACAATTATAAGACAACTAACATCAAGCCGAACGATGTGAGGACGTACAACGAACAATCTAATGCTTCCAACTTTAACTAGCTTACCAACACAGGTACGGGGAACAAGCGATGACTCAACATCTAGTTCATTTCGTGGGTCATCAAGTCTTCCTTAGACCTTAGACGAAATTGTTAAGCTCTTATAGGTTCAAATAACATTGGAGAGCTTTTTCCACTTCCACTACTTGAGTAAAAAACAACTAAACCAACAACTTCAAACTCGATGTTCACTCGCCAACAACAAGCAGGGAACAAGGAAATGACTCAACTTGAGCCACCAAAATACACAAGCAGAACTCAGCAAACTAAAATACCTCATACAACGACAATTCTAAGGGAAATGGTAGAGTCCCAACAAGCGCTTAAAAGAGATAAAACTTAGTGAAAGAGTACCTGCTACCCTAACATCGACATCTTTTACTTCTTCATGAGTGAGTGCAAGGACATCTTCCTTTTGTCCATTACTGTACACTAGTGCCACTGGAAGCGTCTTTCGTATTGTGGTCCGGGTGTTCGAACTATTCATCGAACATTCTCTAACGTAATGGCCAACGTTCTTGCACTTAAAGCATATCTTTTTTTTTCATCCAACACGGCCCAGTATGATGATTCAGACAGAAGAAACACAATAGGGGAGTGTCTCGTGTCCATATTTGTTGTTGAGGGGCCCTCAAAGTTTGGCTTAAAGAAGACGATGAAAACTTCCTCTTATCTTCAAGTGAGGTACCCATGTCTTGGTCAACTTGGCTATCCCTTGGAATACTCTCATCAAGAAATAGGGCACTCTCGAGAGCTGCAGTGTAAGTGGTTGGTTCCATAATATCAACTAGTAATCTAATCTCCCTGACTGGCGTTATGCTGAACGCACGCACTAAGCGTGGTAACAATTCTATAGATGCAAGCGCACACCTGTCAGAGTAATATAAAATGGATGGAGCATCCAAGTATCGATCCTCAAGGACTTCTAAATAATTTCCAAACTCTAAAGTTTTAATGAATAGTGAACGTTGACATGAGTGATTCTTGTAAAATGGGAAGTGGTCACAAATAATGGTTTTGGATTTGGGATTTGGTCTTATAATGGTAAAACCTAGCACGAATTACTTCAAGTTAGCCAACAAAGAATCAAGGATACGCTAAGGACGATATGCATGTTAGATTAGGAACCAACGACTACGCTTTTCACTTGACTTATGTCTAAGCAAGTTCAAAGTCCTAAGACATTCCCTAATATGTCTATTATGAGA
>NW_019104848.1:27968-38105 GCF_001995035.1 Momordica charantia | reverse complement strand
ACCCCGTTGAAAACAGGTGGCCCAAAGCGTTTGAAATCCCTGATAAACTGAACCTCCTCTTGCGGAATTTGTGCCCGGCGAGGCTGCTGCACCTGAGATCCACCGGCTCCATTCGCATTATCCAGCAATACTTGCAAATCAAAAGACGAGCCCTCACGGGCAGGAGTCTATAACTCACTCAGGATTGAGAATGAGTTGTTTGGTCATCCTATGAAATAGCAATCTGTTAGTCAACGACGTTACGTCTAAAGATTGTCTATTTTGCAGTTCGGTCCTATACAAACTCATTGTATAGGATACCTCCACTCGCATGTCTCCACATGAACGACCTGGATCGAGTCGTTTGTAACATTTACAAAGTAGGCCATATCCATAGTGTTGCCAGGATAAGGTACCCAGTCTTATCCATATACTATAGACCCTTTAGGTTATTCATGGGACATTATCCACTTGTATATCAGGGGTATATGAAATATATACTCAGGATATATACTGTCCCGATTACATGAAAATAACCTTTGATGTTTAGTTTATTGAATTTTGGACTATGCAATGCAATGAATTCAACAACAAATTTATTGAATAAAACTTTCTTGAATATACATTTGTTTCTACATAAATACAAACTACGAGTTTAGGACAACACACCCAGCAGTACCGAACAGGAAAAGATGCAACAAAGAAACCAACCGTAGTTGCTAACACCTCCTTATCAGGCAAAGGGAGGCCGACACAGAACAAGAAGTTTGGCTAGCAATATGTGATCTTGGCATTAACAAATTCGCAGGTCCCGATATTTTTTTTGGAACATTCTTAAATATGATATTATGAGGTTGTTCCAACACTTTTTTTGGAATGATATCATTAATGCTAGCCTCAAATAAACATATATTTGCCTTATTCTAATGAAATTAGACGCTCGCACTGTAGGGGATTATAGGCCCATAAGTCTCACCACTTGCTTATACAAAATCATGACTCGAGTCCTTTCCTCGAGGCTCAAGCTCAAAAAGGCCTCCCGTCCATTATTTCAGAACAACACTCAACTTTTGTGGAGGGTCAACAAATTCCTCATTGCCTTTGAAATATTAGAAGATTGGAAATGAAAGAATCGAAGAGGGGTGATCATCAAACTTGATATAGAGAAAGCATTTTACAATGTGGATTGAGACTTCCTTGATGCAATTCTTTGTGCTAAAGGTTTCGGCAACACATGGGGAAAATGGATTAGATGATGTATATCTACTGCCAACTTCTCTATCATCATCAATGGGAGGCCTAGAGTTAAAATTGAAGCATCTCCAGGAATAAGGCAAGGAGATCCTCTTTCACCCTTCCTCTTCATATTGGTGGTAGATTGCAGCAGTCACCTCCTTACACAAGCAATTGAAGTGAGGTAATCAAAGGCTTGATTATGGGAACCGAACTTCTTCTTATCCACCATCTCCAATTCACCGATGATACTATTCTCTTATTCATAGACGATGATGAAACCGTTAAAACTTTTTTTATATTTTCAAGACTTTTGAAGTCTCATTGGGGTTAAACATCAATCTTACCAAATTAGAGGTTCTCGGCCTCAATGTGAAAGTGAAACAACTGAGCTCAATTTCTGCTTCATATGTTGTAAGATTGGTAATTGGCCAAGTCCTTAAGTCTCTCCCTTAATGTCAATCCTAGTACAGTAGCTTTTTGAACCCTTGTGATTGAGAAGATTGAAAGGCTTATCCACTAATGGTAACATTCATACATATCTAAAAGGGGTCGCCACACATTGCTCCAAGTAGCTCTTTTTAATTTGCCTACTTATTATCTCTCTCTTTATACTATGCCAAATAGGGTTGCTCCTACAGTTGAGAAGCTACATAGAAACTTTCTTTGGAGGGGTAATGCTGATTCACCATCCATGCACCTTGTTAATTGGGAAAAAATCATGTGTCCTATCGATCAAGGAGGCCTCGATCTTCATAGGCTGCAAGATAGAAACCATGCCTTTTAAAAAAAAATGGATTTGGCGCTTTAGAGAAGAAAAACATCACTTTGGAGAAGAGTCATTGACGCAAAATATTCAGCTGAAGCCAATAATACAAAGCTTGGTTCAAAATTTATGAAGTTCGCCCGCGGTCCTTGTAGGAACATTTACAAACATCCTTCCTAGTTTGAAACAGGGCATCTACCTCTTTTTGGTATGATTTTTGGACTGCTTGACTCATCCCTGACATCATCCTTCCCTAGCCTACGTACTCTCTCCCTACGGAAAACAATATCTGTCAAAGAAATTTGGAATCCAAATTTGAGCTTCTGGGACTTGGGTTTTAAGCGATTTTTAAAGAACGAGGAAACAATAAAATGGGCCATGCTATCAAATAAACTAGAAGCCACTCTCCTCCACGTCAGTGAAGACTCTAAGCATGCAAATTAGTGCAAGAATACACTATTCTCGCCAATTGTAGTATAAATAAGGTCGTATCCACAAGGACTAAGGATATTACTCTAAGCATGCGTTCAAGGGTACCAAAATGTAAATAAAAAGATAATAAGTGTTTTTATAACTAAACTCAGTGAAATGCTATAAAAATAGAAAAAGAAAATTCCAAGAAAGAAAGTACTGTAATAACAGATGCTACAACATACGAAAACAGAGAAACGGATAAGAATCAGGGGGGATTCATTCTAAATGCTCTTGCTCACTCCCAACGGATGCTCTAGCAAAACTTATAGTTCTGATTTCCCAAATAGACATGAATCTCTCCCCAGATATACAAACATGCTTAAACCCAACTCTCGTTGTAATTCAAACAAGCAATAAAAATAGTTTACAGGCACGATAGGGGGAACCTCATCCTTGAGTACTCACCATCCTACTTCAAAGAGAGGAATCAAACACAAATAGAGATCATCATGCATCAAAAGGACTTTTCCGAGTCTCAAAGAAGCTAACAAACTGAAAATGTTGGTCAAACACGATCAGTAAGATAAAAATATTAAAACATCTCTATTAAATTAGCAAAATAAGCAGCTACAACAATATTGTTCATGAGCTACAGCAAGCAACCCCCCGAAAAATGGGGTTGTCCATAATAAAGGAAAATAAAGTAGTGGGTAGAAGAAGAAGATGGCCCATTAAGAGAAAGAGCTTCAGTAGCAGCAGGAAACCCTTAGCATCAATAATGAAGAAATGGGCAGCTTCTTCTTTGTTAGCTTCTTCCTCGAAATGGGTGAAGAATTTCCTTGCCTTTTGCACCTAATGTGGAGTATTTCTATCTTGGAATCTATTCCCCCCTTGTGGATTGATAATAAAACAACCCCCATAATGTTTCTTTTAATGATGCCTCGAAAATTAGGGTAAAATTTGATAAAATGTGCACTGTACGGACACCGGTTAAAAATCCCGTGTAAAACTTGTTACTGCACTATCTTGAGATGCTGAAGCATCTGACATTCACCAGCAGGCTCAAGCATAACGACTTTGGCAAGACTCCAGCATAATGAATTTGGCAAGGCTCCAGCATTCGTGCAGCACTTTGACATAACATCTTCAAATTTGCAAAAACATTCCAAAATAGTAGGGATTCAGCTTGAACTTGCACAACTTTGAAATATTGAGGATTTTATACACCATAAATGAATTCTTCACTCAATTCCTCACTTTACATGTTAATTTGGACAAGGACCCTCACATTGAAGCACATATTTACCCATTTAAACAATAAAAGTACTCTCTTTTGGAGAGTTATCACTTATTTATGTCCTTAAGTATTGTCATTGACATGATACAAAAACAAAGAACAAAGGAAAACTTTTCATTAAAAAGATGAGCATGGCAAAAGTTTAGAAAAGATGCCATTGAAAAAGCTAAGGACAAAATTATAGCTAGAACAAGGAAGCATGCAAAGTTTGAACTTAAAACGATATGTAGAAACTCAACCAACATTTCTTACTAATAGCACACATCCCACAAAAACTATAATAAAACTAAAATTAACTTAAACAACCTAACAAACAAACTAAAAGCACAAAAAGCAAACTAACAAACTAACAAACAAACATACAAGATCAAGATCCAAAACATCTAGTATCAAAGCAAAAAGAGCGATATACTCCCCTAATCATCATCTGAAGAATCATTGCCAGTATGTCGTGAAGAAAAAGACAAGTCGACGTTAAGCTCGTCGGGAAGAGAAGGTGCATCATCACCATATAACTCCTTGAGAGTATCCAAGAGCATATCATATTTGCGCCTTAACTCATCGTATTGCTCTCTCGTAATCACAACTTGGGTCTCAGGATCCACGACGGTAGTGGGAGAATCTTCCTCACGAACGATTGAGTATCCCTGAACTCTCCTTATGGATGTGGCCAACTTCTTAGGTGTCACTACATCCTCATCATCGGCCGTTACTCTTGCTTGCAAACATAAATCTGTTATTAGTCCAGGAAAAACAAATGGACCTACCATTTTCTCCAAACAACTTTGAATCTCGTTCCTTATGAGTTTACCAAAATTGAACTCAATGCCATTCATCAAAATGTAGACCAACATCACCCTATTGCACTTAATGGAGTAATTGTTGGAAGTGGGGATCAACCGATTCTTCACCACACATGTCCACACCATGGCTTATTCATTGGTATCAAGGGGTTTTGAGTAAGCTTCCCCGTTGTCGAGACGATCCATGATTGTGTGCCCTACAGATGAGCTTATGTGCCTTCCCAAATTGTTCATTCATCGGATGCACCAAAATTCATTGCCATCTAAATCAAACACATTCGACAACCCATAGTAAGTGTTAATAATCGAAAGAGAAAAGCTTATCACTTTACCTCTTACTCTCACAGCATCTCCTCGATTTGGGTGGATAGCAGCATAAAATTATATCGCCAAGGTCTTTGACACACGTGTAGGTGGGGCAAACAACGTCTCCCTACCATTCTCCACAAGCCGTCACTTGACATATTCTGGCACTGGCTCTTGCTTCTTATCAAAACCCTTCTCAACTAAGATACCACGGGCTGTGAAGTCGGGCTTTTTCACTTCCAACCTCACCTTTTTTATCTTTGATGGTTACTCGATAGTAGCGGGCTCCTTTTCATTAACCTCTTCAAGATGCTCTTCTACCTCTCCAAGCACCCTAGGCCTCTTGGCTTTTTTAGATGGACCAGCCTCAACTTCTTTTTTGGGGGCCAGCCGCGCTACAGCGGCTCCAGTGCATGGTCTCGAAATTGCGCCAAGCACAATTTGGGCCGAAATTTTCTTTTTCTTTGCTTTCTTCACCACTTCGGCCAAACACACCTCTTCCCCTGAGTTATCTGCAACAACAACAAAGTTTAGGTCAGAAACATTCTAACTCGAAAAATAAGAGGTAATACCTTTTGAAAAAGAGGGAGATGATTCCTCCATGGCCTCATTAGAGACATCCCTCGGACTGGATGCTCCTTCTTGTACTTGAACAGGGACCTCCTCCTCATCCTGTTTGACTCATGCATTGGAGTATGCATTCGTACTTCAAACTAAGAGATATTGTCGTTTTCTTCTTCCTCCTCACACTATTCTCTATGGACCTTTCGAGGTAAATCTCCAAGATCCTCATCTTATCTATCAAAATTCAGCCTCTCCTGAGCTCCACTACTGTTTCCATCATCCTCCAATGGATCTTCTCCCGCTGCTTTATTCAAACCCACCAAAATTTCGATGATTTTTTACGTCGTCTTTTCCTGTTCTAAATGATAAAAAAACTAAAGGTTTTTTAGTCAAAATCAAATCTGAAAAATTGGGAGATGAAATACCTTGTAGTGTGGCCAGCGGAGTGTTCTCCAAAATTGTGCCAGGTGCAATTTCGTAGTGAATTTTAACCGTGTCTGAATTCGAGTGCTTCGATGGTTCTATGCCGTGCTCGGAATCACCACTAACCTGTTCTTGGTCTTCTACATCCATAGCAACAGTAATGGAAGGAGGGGAAGAGATAAACAACTCTAAAGATTCAGAAACGAGATTGTTTTGAGGGAAATCCAACCTATGGCAATTGTTGATATCGTCTAATGCTATTTGAATTTCTCCACTCAATTTTCTTGAATTGTCCATAAATTTTTGCCATTTTTCATTTAGTTTCTCTATCTTGGAACAAATATCCTCATTCTCCTTATCTCTCATCTCACTTTTCTTATTTTCAATATCAATTCACTCATTAATCTTAACAATTTTATCTTCTAAATCAGAACCTTTATCACCCACAGATTGATTTTTTCTAATGTAGACCTTACTAAATTCTTCTAATATTTTTTTCATTATCGCCTCCTTCACTAACCCTAGCAACATGAGGTTCTAAATTTATTTTTTCAGAACTTTCACTACTTATGGATAGGTTCTTTCTAGAGTTCATTCTCAAAGCTTCATCTAGTTTTTTTCTTTGTGCCCTAAGATCAAAAACTAACATTTCACTAGAGATATGGGGGCGTTAAAGAGGGATCATACCGAGAGGAGTAGGTTGTGGTAGCATCACCTTCCTCTTCCTCTTCCCCTTCTCTTTGTCGAATGACTTGGAGAAGGAGGAGCCTTCCATGGATTATCGGCACTTTGTTTGAAAACGAACGAAAAACTTCCTCAACCCTAACCTAACTTGGCCAAAAATGAGAGTGGTATTAGAGATTTTGGAATTCTTGAAGATTTGATGAGAGAAAATTGAAAACAAGTTGGGGATTTTAGGAATGCGCAAATGATGGGAGAAGAATTAGGGCTTTTCATTTTTTTTTCATTTAAAACATCTAAGCTTTAAGAATGAGGCCTTTATGTTTTCAAATAGCCCAGACCCCATTTAAAACAAACCCAAAATGAGCCCATGAAAATCTATTGAAATTTCGAAAATCTCAAAAAATAAAAAATAAAAAATTGTTTTTCTTAAATTGCACCAAATGCAATTTTGAAGTGGCTAAGATCTAAATCCTACAGAATTCAAATGCAAAAACAAAAATTAGTTTTGAATCCTACACAAAAAAGTATAACAAAAGGTGTAAAGCTTTTGCAAAAATAATACAAAAAAATATTTTACATAAAAACGCCCATAACATTGACAGAGGGACTGTTCTCATTGTTTTCTCATGGGTCTTTCAGTAGTGCAGAGGTTTTGCCTCTGTCAATATGCTCACCAAAGTATTTCTTCACTCGATGCCGATTTACCTTGAAAATATTATCTTTTGAATCTCTTAAAATGCATAAGCCACTATTTGGCTGATCTCTGAAATATGAGTTCTACTCTTCTCTTTCGAGTGTGAGAGGAGTGTAAACTAGCTTAAGAACTTTAAAAGAATGCAATAGATGGAGAACGAAAGTACAAACTTGAATTAAAGGCAATACGATAAGTAAAAGTGTGAAAATACAAGAAAAGAACAACTAAAACATAACTCTAAAGCTTATGAACGAAATCTACAACAAAGAATGGAAGAAATGAAGATGAAAACGGGATGGAAAATAAATGATTTGCTGCTGGGGGAGAGGCTCCCTTTTATAGGTCCTCAAGTTGGTTGAACTTCCCACCATTTTAGGTGGAAATGGGTTGAGATTCTCTAAACCAACCCTCATGGACTTGGACTTACGATTTTGACTTCATTCAAACATGTTGGAAATGAATCTATTGCCCTTCATTTAGTGAAACACACGTTATGGGGTTGACCATGCCAAGATTATGCCAGGCGCAATTTCCTGCAAAACAGATTCTGTGATTTTTTTCGAACTTTGACCGCATTTTTCTCACATTTTTCCTAATGGACCATATATTGAAAATTATCCCTATATGTTCTATTCATGTTCCACTTTAAGAATATGTAAACCTTTTTAGCTAATAATGATGGGAAAACGGTTCATTTTTATGGTCAAATAGGTCTACCGACACACATTCATGCAGTAAAAAGTCAACCCTAACAAGGAGCAACCAAGAGAACAGCGAGAAAACCCCCCATCAAGTGGATCCGGATATCTCACCACCCTCCAACTCGTACTTGAGGACATGCGTACCAGGGTACGTACTATAGAGGAGTCATAAAATAATATACTTTAAGCAAACAGAACGGGATCTTCGTCTCAGGACATGGAAGGAGAAGATGAACGCTGCTTTAAATGAGAGACCCGAGACCTACTTAAGAACCCGGAGTACCTTGACCACAGAGTTGATGATGAGGGTGATTATAGTCGACATGAGGGCAACCTCAAGAAACATTTGACGGCCAAGAAAAGGAAGAACTCAGCCCTAAGGGGTGTGGACATCACCCATAGCTTTTCGTAAATGTTTCTAGATGAAAAGGCTTAATATTGACTACTCACCCCACTAGAATTATAAGGAATGATTACGAGAGAAGAGTTCGACCTGATGAAGAGCAAGTTTAATGCACAGGTTGAAGCATTAAAACAAGAATGTGAGGAAAAAGATAATCTGTTCCATGATGGTGAGCTGCGCGAGTCACCATTCACCTCGGACGTCCAAGAGGTACCGATTTCGGCTAAGTTCAAAACGCCTGCCATGAAGCCGTATGATGGGTCCAATGACCCAATGGACTATGTCGAGGTCTTTGAGGGCCTCACGGATTTTCAGTCCGCCACTGACACTATTAAGTGTCGAGCCTTCCAGATCGCCTTGACTGCTAGTGCCCGACTTTGGTACTGGAAGTTGCCTGCCAGGTCGATCTCGACCTACAGTCAGCTGAGAAAAGAATTCATCAACCAGTTATCTTCTAGGCGCCATGACAAGAAGACAACCACTCACCTCGCCACTATCAAATAGAAGGAAGGCGATACTTTGAGAGAATATGTGACCAAGTTCTAGGAGAAACAGTTCAAGGTCAGTTATTGCTGGTACGATCTAGCGATATGTTATTTCCTCATTGGATTGGCCGACGAGACAGTGACTGTCAAGCTAGGAGAGAAGCTCCAGCTACCTTCACTGAGGTCTTGCATAGGCCAAGAAAGTTATTGATGGTCAGGAGTTACACTAATCCAAGACAAGTCGGATAGAGAAAAAGCTCGACTTAAAAAATTCGAACCGTCCAAAAAATAACGACTCTGATTCAAAATCCAAGGTTAGAGGCTCAGCCTCCCAATCCTCGCAGGGATGTTCCGACTACAGGCGCTTGGATTCAAGCATAAGCCAAGGCTGATCTTACGAGCGATACACCCTTACAGCCATCCCAATCCCGAAAATCCTTACTAATATTGAGGAGACTGTGATGGAAAAGCTTCTGAAACGACTAGGGAGCTCAGAGGGGATCCCAACAAATGAGACAAGGCAAGTATTGCCGATTCCATAGAGACAATGGCCATGATACCTCCAATTTTTTCAAATTGAAGCGTCAAATTGAAAATCTGATTCAAGATGGCTGCTTCAAAAAAATTCGTTGGAAAGCCTAGATCAAATTCTTCTGTGACATCTTCAAAAAAATCCCACCTCAGAGGGATGTCATCTACGGTCATCAACACCATTTTCGGAGGCCCGAGTGGGGGCCAATCATAAAATAAAAAGAAAGAGCTTGCCAGAGAGGCGAGGAACGATATTTGTGCCAGTAGAGTGCAGAAGTCAACTTGCTTTATCTGCTTCTCCTTCTCCGACTCTGACCTTGAAGGCGTTCCTTTTCCACATAACGACGCCCTTTTGATCTCTCATTTGATTGACCACATCCAGTGTAACGCCCCACGTTGCTCAGGTTAGCTTGCCCCAAGTTCCGGAAAATTTTATAACAAAATGGATTTTTATTTATTGATTTATTGATTTATTGATTTATTTCATTGTTATTTTTAATTGATTCATCAATGATCTTATTTAATTTAAGTGTGACATCTCGACTAGTGTGTATTGTTACAGTTTTAGTGGTGAGTTAGTAGCGTGTAGTTATTTATCAAGTTACATTTAGTACGGATTTCCATATGCGACACTTGTTTTGGATCATTGGGCCAATTACGAAACTCTATGATTGGTTTGTTTTAACAAGGAAGGGTTGGGTAAGTGGGCCTTAAACATAAGGAAAAGAACCCAAGCCCAAAGGAGTTAAAAGTTTGAAACAAGAAAAGGAAACCCTAGCCACTTGTTCTCATTCCTCTTCTCCTTTTCCCCTTTTCCTCTCTTGTTGAAGCCGTCGGCCACCACCCTCCACTCG
>NW_019104848.1:9202-20751 GCF_001995035.1 Momordica charantia | reverse complement strand
ATAATTTGTGTAAGACCAGACCGCGAAATAGCCAATCTTTGGGTGTAATGTTGTTGACTAATAAATTGCTATTTCATATAATGACCAGGCAACTCATTATCAATCATTAGTGAGTTATGGACTCCTGTCTGTGAGAGCTCGTTCCTTGATCTGTATGGGTGAGAGTGGTCCGAATTGCCGACTCAATATTCCTACCATTTTGGAGATGAGATCGAGGGGGAAGCTGGGAACATAACTTCATCAGATGGAATTCACTCCTCCCCGACTTCAGGGGAGTAAATGAGTATTCTCTTAAGTGTTGACTCCGAGACTTGAACAATAGGCCCCACCATCTCATTGGCCCGAGAGGGACTTCCAGTTATTGGTCGGACCATAACCATATTGTTCATTAGAGGAGCCGTGGTATTCAAGGAGCAAGATGTAACTTAGTGGTGAAACGGTAATTTGACCCAACTAGAGTCACGAGCACTCGTGAAGGATTGACTTGTCGTTAATGGTCAAATATCCATGGACACGAAAATATTATGTAGTGAGAAGAGTGCAGATGCGGGTCTTTAGTGGAGGGACCCGTAGTTAACGAACGTTGATTAACTCGGTTAATGAGTTTGATCGATTAATCTTGTATCGTTAGAGCTTCAATCCGTAGGTCCTTTAGGTCCCCTTACTAGCTCACAATGGGTAAAACGAAGATCATTTTTTGAAAGAATTTGAAATGTTCAAAATAGGAAATGTGTATAATGTATATTGATACATTATATAAATATATTTTAATTCTGGATAAATATCCAAAATTAATACTATATATTATGAGAAAAATATTTGAATAAGATTCAAATAATAATTAATATGAATTGGATTCATACTAAAATTATAGGTTAAAATTCATTTGCATAAGATGTACCTTAAAACTATAGGTTATAGGAGTAAAGTAGATTTGAATATGATTCATATATATTTGATTAAATCAAATATATGATATTCGGTTAATTATTTATTTATTTAATTAATAATCATTTAAGGGATTTATTAATTTTTAATATTAATTAGATTAATGTTACCACTCCCCTCAAATTTGGTGGGTAGTGGCAAGTGATGAGGTGGGGTAACTTCCCCACCATATGGTTAAAAGAGATGGAGGATGGTTATGCATCGTCTCACTGGATTCTCCTACAAAATTGGTTTTTGTCCCAAACACGCAACTTTTCTCTATTTCTTTCAAAACCAAAAAAGGTTCCCACAAAGCATTCCTCACTGGAGACATGGAGATATAGCAGGGAAGGCTCTCGTGATGGTGTCGATTGGATTGACATAGAAGAAAAACTTCAAAGGTAAATACCCATTCTTCCCTATTTTTTTGTTGTACTATGTTGTCTTTTTCTCCTTAAAATTCAAGAACACTATCCTTGTTTCTGCTTCGAGATTAACATCCCATATTATCTCGTTATGAGCTCTTTAACATTTGCATGGATGAGAATGCTTATGTCAATTGGATGAGAATGCTTATGTCAATTCCCATAATAACGAGATCACTAATTTAATCAATAAATTAGCTCCTTTTTAGATTACTTTTAGTGATGAGGTAAATGATATTTGATTACTAATGTATTTACCAAAAAGTTGGTAAATATGAAGGAAGCTATGTGAAATTCATTAAGGGAAAAATGTTTGAAACTTTTAGAAATTTGTAATATGGCAATTGACGAAGAAATTCATTGAAATAAAAAAGTGGAAAAGAATCTATTCCTACTTCAGACTTAGGGTTGATTATCCAAAAAACTAAAGAGAATGTTGTGTCTGATGATACGTGGTAGAAGAATAGCAATAGAAATTGGAAGAAAGACGTCAAATATTTTACTGCCACAAGTGTCACGTAAAGTAAGTCTGTATATCATTAAAGGAGAATCTAAAAAGGTATGTGAAAAATACAAATTAAGTGGTGCATGGTGCCCTCGTTTGTGTTTAGAGTAAAACAAAACCAGGAAACTAGTTATCGAAGTGAATAATCGATAGTGAAACTTCAGTACACGTATCTTCAAACAAGAGGTTATTCACATCAATCGAACGAGGTAATCATGGCCAAGTGAGGAGGAAGAATGGAAGACATTACAAGATGAGAGGAATTGAAAATATTGGTTTGAAGATCGACAGTCGAACTTAGATAAGTTTTGCTAAACATTAGGAATGTACCAAATATTAGAATAATGAATCTTATATCTACAGGTAAGTTAGACGATTACAGTTATTAGGGTGACTTCGGTGTAAACCAGTGGAAATTTGAAACATTAGGTGACAAATGTTTTCATATTGTTTTGAAAAGAAAGGGATTTAGTGAAGTAGAAACCTCAGCTATTTACAATTCTCCCGATTCTTGTTTTGAAAATTTTAATTACCAATGATTATTGTGTAAAGAATAGTTCTTCCCTCTTGTATGAGTTGAACTTTATAGATTGTTTTAGTAACGTTTCTCATTTGAGTTTCTCAAAATTTGGGGCGTTACATGATGTCTCAATTTTGGCAGCTAGCTTGAATGGAGTTATTAATCAGTGGTCAAGATCGAAGAAGCAAGTTTTCAGTGCCGCCACTAGTGAGAATATGTGACTGTGTCTTTTGCGTCTAGGAGGCATGTCCACGAGATTGCCAAACCTAAGAACAAGTACAAATGAGAATAATTATTTATGTTATTTTTGTTCTTCCAAGTTAGGTTGAATGTGTAGGAGAAACCTAAGAGGCTTTTCAAGAAGATCATAAACAATTGCAGAAAAAGCCATGAAGTTGTCCAAGAAGATTATAGACTGCTAATGTAGTGGGAGGAAAGAACGATATTTTATCTCCAAGTGAGATATTGTTTGGAAGATGGAGCCAAAACTATGCTGCAAAGCCAAGAGATACAAGGACGTAGTGTTGAGATGTTTCCTACAGCATTGAGACGTTGCCAAAACGAAGAGGAAGATGCTAGAAGTTCGCAGCGTTGAGATGTTGAGGGTAGCATTTCAATGCTACTATGAAAACAATAAGGGGTTGACACTACAGTTTCTACTAACTTCGGATTTGGCAAGATGCTTCTATGTATAGGAGGATTCGAGCTATCTTTTATGTCAATAATTACAAAAAGTGAGAATTAAGTTGCATTTGGTAGTTAGTAGAAACTGTAAATTTGTGTACATAATCTAGTCTCGTGGGTTTGGTAAGGGTGTTTTCGTGGTGTGATTCTAGGTAACTATTGTTGGGGTATTTAAAAATATAGGTAATAATTGTGGTGATCTTGAGAGAGCTATTTGGAGAGAATGAGAGGTCCATTGTAACCTTCACAATATAGTAGAACCTAGTTTTGTAGGAGATTAAACATTGTCTCAAGATTGGGTCGAACCAATATAAACCCTCGCTATCTCTTATTCCTTATTCCATGTTACTTACTTATCTTATTTTTTGACTTGTGGGAAAGAAAAATAAAATAGGTCATGTTTAAAGAACTTGCACAAGTAGCGATTGGTCTATATTTTTTTCTCAGCATGTTTTTATTTTTATTTTTGAGGCGTGATGGAGAGACATTGACGTGATTCCTAGTAGTAGTTGTTGTACCATTGGGAGTTTTGTGAAGTGTATATTATTATAGAACCTGTAGTTGTAGAAGACTATGGATGTAGTGGCAAGATTGGGGCAAACACACAGACTCTGACGTTAGTTCTCTATCCACACTTTGTCTTTTCATATATAATTATTTAATTGTGACCTACTTCGTTATGTAGAATGGAAGTAGCTATCGTCAAATTGCATTTGTTAGTGTTTGATCGGATTGAATACTAACTTAGTTTTCTATCTCATTCAAGTACCACAAATGCAATCACTCAATTTTATTAGAGAATAAATCAAATGCAAGAATAGAATTAAAACAAATAAACACAAACAAGAACAAAGATAAATTCAATGAGGGGAAGGTCATGGAGAATTGGTTTCACCTATTGAATCCATGAATCGAACACAAGATTGAACGAATTATATATTCTATAGGCCATGAACTCTCAAGTCTCAACTGCCTCTCCCGAACGAAAGCTAAGTCTCCTTACTAATTAAGAAATCCAATATCTCTATCGGGTTTCAATAACAAGTAAATGCTTTAATGAATAAGTCTTTTAATGACCTCTAAAGAACTTCTAAATCTCTCGATTTTACAACCACTTTAGTCATGCATCCCAGTTCTAATTCTAAATCACCTCTCTCGAGTATAAGATTCCATGTCTAAAATCAATCAATCTATGGCTAGTAGATTAAATGCATTAAGCATAGAGAAACATAAATAAAATATTCAAATGCAGTCGACCAAGAGAATCAAACAATCAATCCATAAACTTTAATGGCTACATCAATACTATGATAAGAGGTTTAGCTTCTCATATTCAATGTAAAATAATAAAATCACAATGAGAAGTCCATAACAAAACTAGAAAAATAAAGGGAAAGGAGAAGAAACTAAATCTGACATGTCAATCGTTCGTCACCAAAGCGACCTCCACCATCCCGAGCCTTAAAAATCTCTTTTCTAAGCTCTCTAATAGTCTCTTTGCCTTCCAAATTGACCAAAAAGCCAAATTGCCAAAAACCTCTCTCAAACTCCCCCCTAATTGGCGGCTGCAAAACCTTATTTTTATATATATAAAAAAATTGTCGAGGCAATGCCATGGTGCAATACTGAGGGCATGACGCTACACTATTTAAAAAAAATTCAAAGTTAGAACTTTGTAGCGGCGCGATGCTTTGGGCAGCATCATGGCGCTGTCTCCTCGAGGTTTTGGACTTGATTGAGTGTTGTAGTGTCTTCTTTACTCACTCGGGCTATGATTTCAATCTCAAATTCATTCATTTATGTCTCGTTTCCTCTCGATTATTCGTTCCGGCAAAATATATCTTTTGTGCGTAAATATGTCATATAGAAAGGAAAAAACTAATAAATAATTCCAATATAAATATGAGGAAATGTAGCGCACATCGTGCGTTATCTAGGCATTAAAATAATTGTTCAAACTTTTCTTTGATGTTTAATCATAATAGTAAAAAGTGTTTAAAAAATTACGATATTGCGGGTGGAGTGCTTCAAAAATAAGTATTTGAATAATTATCACTTTAGTGAAAAAAAGCTTAGTAAAAAATTATCATGTTATTAGTTCTATCCTCTTTAAAAAAAAAAATTAAGCGCTCTCCAACCAAGTAGTTAAACAAAAATCACTCTATAAATATTTTTGGCTTTCTTTAAAAGAAGTCTTATTTGCTATAAAATTGTTTATATAAAAAGTGGTTTGCTCTAAAGCACTACTCTAGAAAAGACATTCCAATGTAACCTTTAAAACCATGTAAAACACGTAATTAATGTTCTTTTCTTTTCTCCTCAAAATTATTTATAAAGAAAATAATTTTACCTATTGTTGAGGTACAGATTTGGCTTGATCTCGCCAAATGTGCACCAATCCTCTAAATACAAAAAGGGATCGATGGATCAGCGTGACCTGCAAAACAAATTGAAACTAGGACCGGTGTGGCTTTACCACACGGGCTCCGATGCTTAAGTTGTATCAGAAGTCGAGTCCAGAGAATAGGAAGTTCAGACGTACCTTTTTGGGGTTTGGTTCATCTGTTACTTATAGTCGTCCAATCCCAATCCTCTCCAGATTTGCCCTAGCCGAATCTTAAATCTCCAGGCCCGTTACTTCGTTGTCGGTTTTAAGTCGGATTGAGAATCAAGGCGAGTTAATACAGGTGTATCTGCGCAACAGTCGGATGGACTGTTATAGTTCTCGGCCGGGGGGTCGAGAAGGTCTCGACGCCAGCCACTGGTCGGCCGGGGGCCGGGTGCCGGCCCCCTTTCCTAGCTCGTGCTTTCTTCTCGGGTTCCTTTCGGCCCCCGTCGCTTGGTCCCTTCTGTTTTTATCTTCCCATGACACCAATAAAAAATATAAGCACGTAGTTGTATATATAACAATCCGGAATAAAATAATACAATCTTTAGCAAACGTTAAAAGGATTTGTATACATGACATAATTTTCAAAGGCGTCTATCAGTTGTATACGTCTACTAATGATAATTAATCTGGCATAATTTTATTTATTTTATATTTACATATATATGGCAAAATGCCCACTACAATTCTCCAAAATATAGTCTCAAACAAAATTTTAGTCGGCCACGAACGTCAAGTCCATAATAAAAAGGAACAAACTTTCCTCGTGAATCTTTAGGGGAAGCTCCTCCTCAATTCTTGAATTCTCGTATGGTCCAATAATATATAGACAAGTGTTTTTTTTTTTATTTTACATAATTTCTACATAATCTACTTATCTATATATTATTAGACTACGCAGTAATTCAGGAGGAGCTTGCTCGTGAATCTTTTGGGAGGAAATTTTATCCGAGGGTGGAGAATTCGAACTGGTTTCCCATGCTTCCAAAAAAAGTTAGGATGAAATCTAAATGATGAGAATCCTTTTGGGTGAGATTTTGCAGACAAAGAGGAAACACCATGATGTAATTGGTGACCAAAAGAAAGAATTCTTTGCAATTAGGCGTGCAATTTACAAAGCTATGGCCCTTCGATTTCAGACATTATATATTCTCCCAATTTCATCACTTTTTTCGCTTTTTTCATAATCTGTCCACTCAATTTTTTAGATGATTCGAATTTTTTGTTTCCATGAAATATATATTTATTAAAGAATCAAATGTAATGGAATGTTCTCAAAGAATGTTCCACTGAATTTTAAATTTTTGCAGTTTCCATTCAACTTTGGGATTTATATGTTATTAGATAATTATTAAAGCCTTTAACTCATAGTTTTTCGAGAATGATAAGTCTGTAATTAATTAATTTGTTAAAATACACCATTGACTTAACACCAACTCCAAATCAATATCAACAGGATAGCTCCCATAAGTAATTTAGACTTTAATTATTTGTGTGATAGTCTGCAATAATTATTTATTAGTTTCATGGCTCATTTTTACCTTTGTTGGGATTTTGAGCCATAATAAAAGAAGAAAAATAAGAAGAATTAAATCAAGTGACTTGTCTGCCCGACAAAGCATTGAAAAGGTCAAACCAAGTGGTTAAGACACCTATCTTTGACCAAGAGGTCATGAGTTCGAACCTCCACCCCACATGTTGTATTAAAAAAAAAAGTATGAGTTTTGTTTTATAACAAAACTTATGGTCTTTAGCCGCCTAAAAACTTAATTAGCCAAACCGTGAGAATAAAAAGAGGAAAAAAAGTGGGTGTGGCGACAATAGCTTCAAGAAAATTTCGAAGTCATTCTGCTTCTTCTCCAGCTTTATTAAGAGCTATAAACTTTGATTTCATAGTAGATCGTGCTATACACGTATGTTTTGAAGATTTCCATGACACATCTGCTCCACCTAAGGTAAATATATACCCACTAGTTGACTTAGTTTCCATGCTATCAGAAATCCAGTTAGCATCACTAAATTCTTGCAATACAGATGGATATTTTGTATAATTCAATCAATAATTGCTAGTGTATCTTGTCAATCTTCCTATTGAATAGGCAATATTAAGACTTGTACAATTCATTATGTACATTAAACTATCCATAACTCTAGAGTATTCTAGAAAAGATGCACCTTCATCATTATTCTTCTTCAACTTACAATTTGGATCAAATGGAGTAACTATCGGCTTACTGTAAAAATGACCAAATTTTCTCAACACTTTCTCTATGTAATGAGATTGAGAAAGTATATATCCACTTCGATTTCTCGTTATTTTAATTCAAATGATAACATCAGCAAGACCAAGGTCTTTCATATCAAAGTTGGAATTCAACATCCTTTTAGTGGAATTAACGACACTTCTAGTTGTGTCCATCATCAACATATCATCCACATAATAAACAAACAATGATGCAACCTTGATCTATGGTTTTAACATAGACACATTTGTCACACTCATTTATCTTAAATCCATTAGATAACATAGTGTGATCAAACTTCTCATGCCATTGTTTGGGTGCTTGTTTCAACCCAAAAAGAGACGTGACAAATTTACACATTTTATTTTCAAGTTATTTTACAACAAACCCTTCAGGTTGTTACATATATATTTCTTCATCTAAGTCTCCATTTAAAAATATAGTTATTATATCCATTTGGTGTATTTCCAAATTTCGTAAAGCTGCTATAGCAATTAACATCCTTGTAGATGTAATCCTCGTCACTGGAGAATAGGTAGCAAAGAAATCCAGCACTTCTTTCTGACGATAGCCTTTAGCTACTAAATGGACTTTATAATTATCAATAGTGTCATTAGCCTTTAGCTTTATTTTGAAAATCTGTTTACTCCCAATTGGTTTACTTCCAGGAGGTAAATCAACCAATACCCAGGTATTGTTCTGCAAAATGGATTTTATCTCACTATTGATAGCTTCTCTCCAATAAGGTATATTTGGAGATGATACAGCTTCTATAAAATTTTGAGGCTCTCCTTCTATCATATAATTATGAAATCAAGTTTGAAGGAAGTAGCTTTCTTAGCTCTTTTGCTTCTTCTAGGTTCGATCTCAGTTTCCTGATTGTTTTGACCTTTCAAAGAGCTAGCCTCATGATTTCTTTTGGTACCATTACCGTTCAGTCTTTCTTTTTTAAAATAAAATATATCCTCAAAGAATTCAGCTTCAATAGATTCCATCACAGTATTATGATTAATATCAAGTATTTATGATTTATTTACCAGGAATATATAAGCAGCACTATGCATAGCATAGCCCATAAAGACATAATCAACTATCATATGTCCAAGTTTTGTCCTTTTTGGTAAAGGAACCTGTACCTTTGCCAAACACCCCCATACTTTCAGTATTTTATATGAGGGTAACTTCTTTTTCCACACTTCATAAGGCGACTTATTAGTCTTCTTATATGGAATTTTATTTAAGATAAAATTTGTTATAAGCAAAGCTTCCCCCCACAAATTATGGAGTAAACCTGAACTATTTAACATGCAATTAACCATATTCTTCAAAGATTGGTTCTTTCTTTCAGCTACACCATTTTGCTATAGTGTATAAGGTGTTGTAGTTTGATGGATTATACCATTAACTTGACAAAATTCAGAAAGTGGTGATGATTCGTATTCACCACCTGTAACGCCCCGCGTTACTCAGGTTACTTTACCCTCGAGTCTCCGGGCCTCTTTTCTTAGAAATTTCTTTTTATTTAATTTCATTGTTTCATTTCATTTTATTTTGAGCTGCTAAGGTAATTGTTATGAGTGTTGAAGTGTACTTACGTATCTAATTATTGTGTAACGAGGAAATTGTTTTCTCTAATTATGGTGTCGGGCAGCGGCGTGGTGCGTGGGCGTCGGGCAGCAGCGGTGGTGTGCGGATTCCGGTAGTGGCGGGTCGTGGGTTCTTGCTGCACATAGCGTCGTGGGCATCGTTTTGGTGAGTTTTTACTGCTGAAATAGTCCGGACAGCAGCAGTTTCCGATCTCGGCACCTACCCATAACCATTAGAGGCTCGATTTACACAACCCACATTTATTCGAGTTAGGCCTAAGTTACCCGCACCTAGACAAAGTCGATTTTTGCGGTAATGGACATGGCAAGATCTCTTAGAATGAATTTAGACGGCTGGAAATTTTGTATTAATTATTTCGTTTGTCTATTGTTGATTAGGTGGTGAGTTGACGCAAGATATAGGAGCATATCAGTGAGTAAGTAGCACCAGGGGGCGAGTGCGTGCGTTATTTGGTGTTAATGGAATGGTTTGGTGCTGATTTTTAGTTAGAATAATTTATTTCGTGCATTAGAAAATTGTTAGTCTTAGTTTGGTGAACTCTTAGTGATTGTCGTTGTGTTACGTGTTACTGTTTTCATTGTTAGACATTATCAGAATGCATGATTTCTTATTGTTGGTTGTGATTGGTCAGTTCTGATTATTGTGGTTGGAAGTAGTTAACCCATGACATTTGTAAACATGTCGGAGACGAAATGCATGTGTTGATAGCCTGTTATAGAGTTTTACATTGCTTTGTTGGAAGCTGCTGGGTTAGTGTATTGTTTGGTACGAAGAAAAGCATGCTGATAAAATTGTGCTGCGAATTGAAATGTGGAAGACTTACTTATAGGTTGTCTTTGGAGGATTAGTGGGAATTGTCAAGAGTGATGGTTCGGGTTAGTGGTTCGTTAACCTGTGGGTTGTCTGAATTGAAAATGCATTCTAGTCGCTTGGTTATTCAAAGCTTTGAGTGGATGCCTTGGGAATAAATGGCAAGGCCGAACATCAGGTTTCTATGGAGAAGTATTGGGGGTCTTGGAAATAAATGTCAAGAACCAAAACGCCGGGTAGTCATCGGTACCTTGGGGATAAATGTCAAGGACTGGTGCACAGTTCAAAGCCTTGGGGATAAATGGCAAGGTCGAACACCAAGCTTCTGTAGAGAAGTATTGGGGCCTTGGGAATAAATGTCAAGGGCCAATACGACTCAAAGAGTTAGACTTGGAGGACTAACGTGGAGTGGTGCTTATGAGTAACAGTTCAAGACCTTGGGGATAAATGGCAAGGTTGAACACCAAGCATTGTAGAGGGAGGTCGGTATCTTTGGAATAAAGGTCAAGAGCCGTTAGAAGGGACTTGAATCCCGGAGCGGAAGCGGACCGTTGTTCGTGACATTTGAGAAACAAAATCAATCTGCAAAGAAGGAAAATACAGAGGAAAGCTATTACCTTTGAAGAACTTTTCTTCAACGATTTCCACCCGAACAGCACCACCGAGGCTTCCTTGCTATCCTCTTGGGTTTCGAGAACACGCTTGTGGGAGCGTTTTGTTTTGAATGTCAGGGAGAGTTGAGAGAGATCTTGAGAGAGATTGAACAATGCTTGAGATTTTTTCTCGGCACTGTGCAGAACTTACTACAAAAGGAACAGAGGGAAATATGACGTGGGGTAACTCCCCACGTCATATGCAACTTCCCACTCCCCTGCACTTTTGCACGGAGTGATTTATTATTAATAATAATATAAAATAATATTATTAATTAATAATAATTAATATATATTTAATTAATTAATCTTATTATTTAATATTAATTAATTAATTATTAATCTAATTAATAATCAATTAAATATATATATATATATATTAATTAAATAAATAAATAACACTTAATTATTTATTATCAAAATAGAATCATATTCTAAAGCATTTCTCTCGTATAACCTATAGTTCTAATGTACATCTTATGCACATTATTTTTAACCTATAGTTTTAATATGAATCTTATTCATATTAATTTTATTTGAATCACATTCAAATAATTTCTCTCATAATTTATAGTTTCAATTTTGAATTAACTATATATTATAATGTATCAATATACATATAATCCCTTAAGAAATTGTCTTCAAAAAACTTGATCTTCGTTTTATCCGTTATGAGCTAGCAAGGGGACCTAATGGACCTACAGATCAGAAGCTCCAACGATACGAGATTAATCGGTCAAACTCATTGACCGAGTTAATCAACATTCGTTAACTACGGGTCACTC
>NW_019104847.1:23697-80512 GCF_001995035.1 Momordica charantia | reverse complement strand
AGCTTCACACACGGAGTTGTGGCTCGCTGATCTGGGCGTCAGGAAGAGCTGCTGTCGCCGTTGCTACGGTCGTGGTTGCCGGAGAAGAAAGCTCAAAGAGGGGGCTGGCGGCTGAACAAAGAAGGGAAGGGGGAAGAAGAAGAGGAAGAAAAACAAAATGGGCTAGGGTTAGTTTGTTTTAAAGCCCTTTTCTTTAACTTGTTTCAAAAACCTAAAAGCCCAAATCTTATTCTTGAAGGTGGCCCAACTAAATAACACAATGACCCAAAACAAAAGCCCAATAATTATACTTTAGAAATAAAAATAAACCCCACAACAACTCCAAATAAAATAGTCAACTTAAACTCTAAAACCCAAGAATAATAATTCAACGAAACGAAAAGTAGAATTTAGGAAGGAAAATCCTAAAACTCGTGAATTTGGAATTTAACTAAAAATCTCCTACACAGGTCGAGAACTTAAATTATCTTAATCCAAAGAAATTAAACTCAATTCTAATTTAGCCAAAAATTAGAATGTCAAAGTTAGAAAATCCAAGAATTAAAGTTATCAACTTAGGGAAAAATCCAAAGACACTATTTATCTCTTAAAATAAACGAGTCAGAGAACGCGGGGCGTTACAGTTGAGGTGCTAGGGACAACGTCTTAATGCTGTACCCTAAATAGGAGAATAATCCAAGTCAGAGCATTGAGACACTTTGGGTAGTGTTGAGACACTACGACGATTTTCCGTGCGTTGAACCTTTGTGTTCGTAGCGTTTAAATGCTCCTCTTCAGGTGTGATGGCTGGAATGCATGTTGATGGTGTTGAGATTGTATTGCAGCGTCTCAACTATGTCCTCTCGAGTTTCAAGCTCCAATTTTCTCTGCTTCTACTTCTTTATGGCATTATGACTCCATTTCTACAAACATATACAATTAAGTGTGTAAGACTGATTCGAATTCTCCTAAGTTTTGTAAAAATAAGTATCTTTCATGAAATTTAAAAATTATGCACAATATATAGGGACACTTTTTGAACTATTAGATCTCAAATAAACATGAATTAGTCTCATTTTTACCCTTGAAATGAAGGATCATCACTAATACTTTAAAAATCAAATTTTAGATATTTCCAAAATCCATTTATGCCCATATCAAACACCATCATTTTAAGAAGGAAAGTGATTTTGGTAATGGAAAAAGTCATTTTAACCATTTCAAAATCATTGTCAAACATACCCTTAATATCTCCTAGTGATTTATTAGTGTTGGCTTTTTGGCCCTTAATCTCAAATAAATTAATTTTAATTAATTAATTAATTAATGTTTTGATGATAACAAACTTGATTTTGTTATTTGACAATTTTAGTATTTTGAAGTGTCYACAGAGCTCGAATCAGCGATTCCAACATCTTTTGAATCACCCAAATCAGAGCTCGAATGGAAAARTTATAGCCAAAAGAAGTTCAAAGACATATGTGGTGGACGACCGGGCGGTCGTAGACCAATGAAATGCGGACATGTGGTGGTTGAAATTTTGAATGAAAAAAATTGGAAAAAGAAATAGAAAAGAAAGAAATAAGAAAGAAAAAACCATTGTAAAAATTAAAAAAAAAAGAAAAGAAAAAGAAAGAGGTGACAGATAGTAGTGCTGACAATTGAAAAAAAAAATCAAAGAGCCATTGAGCAACCCATCACAGAGAGAATTTATTATACAATATTTTATTATTACTATTATTATTATATTCAATTAAATCTCAAGATTAAGATCTAATGACCCAAATTCAATTTCGATTTCAAATTTCTTTCCAATTTTTTTCTCTATTTAAACCCGTTCTTCTCTCAAATTTTCATACTCATTCTCTCAACAATTTCCTCCCCAATTTTCTCTCCAATCCCTGGATGTTTTTTCCTCTCCGAAACATCAATGTTGTTTTAATTTCTTCTGAGAGAAATTTTTAGTTTGAGAGATCTTGAGCTTGTAACTTTTATTTCTCCAAGCCATTTGTGGACTTTATTTTGTAAGAATTTTTCTTACAAAATTTGTGAGGTAAATTTGTATATCAACTATTTAATAGAATTTGTAAGTTCGTTCTTCAAATTCCAAATCTTTGTAAGGGTTGCTCTTGAGCCCGAAAAAGAGCGTTGTAACGGTTTGATTCTGAATCGTGGAAATAATCGCATTTCTTCTTGCTCCCGAAAAAAGAAGGCTTTGTACCGATTTAACTCCTACTGTGTAAAGAGTCAAAGCTTCTTAATCGAATACCCATGAGGCGCTTGAAGAGTGGAGTAGGCGGTTTGCAGAAYCACTATAAATTTCCGGTGTCATTTTCTCTCACCCTCTTCTATTTAATTTTTGCAATTAGTTTTATTTATTATAAATTGCATGAAATTAATTGTTAGAATTTTTTATTCATGTTTTATGTGCAATATTTACATTGAAATTAATTAGGGGTGCTTGAAATGTTATTTCTAATGTATTGAATAATTTATGTTAAAATTATTTGTTCGTAAAAATTTTACTTATTTGTTTAAATTGGGTCCACCGTATTAAAAAGTTTATAAAGTTTCATTAAACCCTATTCACCCCTCTAGGGTTGTCATACCGATCCAACAATCAAGGCGGCCGTAGAGTTGATGAGGTTCCATGCTCTGCCGACATTGAAACTATTTGGTAAGTGGTATTTTTCCATTTTAGTTTAATAAGCAATAGGTGAAGAAGTTCCTTCACAATCTGAAATATTATAGATGAGATGAGCCGTACTTGTACAAACTTAGTCCTGATAGTATTCCTGTTAGGTGTGTGATAGAGGAAGAACAAAAAGCAGTTTTAGAAGTGTGTCACACATTTTCATATGGAGGATATTTTTTTGGGCAGAAGATGTTGAAAGATAATTTGTAATTTTAAATATAAGTTTAATGTAAATTCCAAAAAGTCATTTGAGTTCTTCTAGGTGACTTCTTGGAATATGGAAGGATTATGTAAATTCCTATCTATTACCTAGGACATTAAAATAGAACTTTCTAGAGCTGTTCCTAGCACCTATAAATAGAGGTGTTCTCCACCATTTGTAAGCATCTCAATCAACCAAGCTCCAATTGAGCAAAGTGCCAAAGCACTCAATACAAGAAGTTTCTCTCCATTTCAAGTTCTCTTTTACTTTCTTTTATTGCCTCCAACAAATTTGGTATCGAGCCATCCTAAAATTAAACATGACTTCTAGTTGTGTTCCAAATTTGTTTTCTCTCCCAACGAACCAAGTTCCGGTCTTTGATGGAGAACACTATGAATATTGGCAAAGTCAAATGGAGACAATTTTTATTTCTCAAGATCTTTGGGAAATTGTTGAAGAAGACTATGAAGATGAAGATAATCCAGAGATGACATCTGAACAAGAGAAGGAGTTTAAGAAGAACAAAAAGCGGGCTCTTTGTCTCATTCAAGAAGGTGTTAGCAAGTATTAAAAGAGCTAAAGATACTTGGGAAATTTTGCAAAAAGAATTTCAAGGATTTGAAAAAAATTATCTCCATCAAGTTGCAATCCTTATGGAGAGATTTTGACAATTTGGATATGGAGGAAAGTGAAAATATTCGAGAATTCTTTTCTCAAGTTGCTGAAATTATCAACCAAATGAAGAACTATGGAGAGACAATTCCAGAAAAGAGAGTCAATGAAAAGTTCTTCGAAGTCTTCCTACAAAATCTAATCATGTTGTTGTAGCTATCAAAAAGTCTAAAGACGATTTATCTAAATTGATAATCTTTGAACTAATGGGATCGCTTCAAGCTCACGAAGAGAGATTGAACAAGTCTCGCAGCCAATCTGTGGAGCAAGCCTTTCATACCAAGCTAAATTTTGCAAAAAAAAAAGACGTACAAGTCTAATCATAAAAAACGACGGAATCTTGCACAAAAGAAGGATGTGTAAAATGATCAAAGCGACAACGGAAAATGGCAAAGCAAAAAATCCAGTAATTCTGACTCTCACTGCATTATTTACAAAAAGTCAAATCATCAATCTCAAGATTGTTACTTTAGATGTAGTAAATGTCGGATTACAAATCATTCTAAAAAAGGTTGTTGGTTTCAAAATAAAAAGGAAAAAGATGAAGCAAATTTTACAAAAGAAGATGAAGGTGAGCAATTATTTTCTTGTACAATTGACTAACGTGAATCTCAAAATATATGGTACTTGGATAGTAGTAGCAGTAATCATATGACAAGAAACGAAGACTTCTTTGTCAAGCTTGATCGTAGTTTCAGCTCTTAAGTGAAGCTAGGCAATGGCAAGATGCAAAAAGCTGAAGGAAAATGTGTCATTGTCGTCCACGCTAAGAAATGACATACGAAGTATATCTCAAATGTTCTTTATGTTCCTGGCATAACTCAAAATTTGTTGAGTGTTGGTCAACTACTCCAAAAAGGATACGCAATCAAATTTGATGATGGCAAATGCATTATTCTCGAGAAGAAAAAAAATCAGATAGTAGTGAAGGTTGATATGTCTATTACTAAAGTCTTCCCACTTCCGATGCCGCTAGAAGAGAATTTTTCTCTCAAAAGTGAAAGTCCAGATATTTCTTACCTGTAGAATTTGAGGTACGGTCATCTTTAGTGCAAAGGTCTTCTTACACTAAAACAGAAAAATATGGTGATTGGTCTTCCTAAAATTGAAGACAATGGAAAGGTATGTGAATGATACATATACAGGAAAATCCATAGACTCCCTTTCCCTAAAACTTCGTGGAGGGCTAAATATTCACTAGAGTTAGTGTATGCAGATATACGAGGTCCTACAACAACTCCATCCCTCACCAACAAAAGATATTTCATTTTATTTGTCGATCATTTTACATGAATGATCTGGATTGATTTTATTAATGAAAAATCAGAGGCTTTTGCTATGTTTCTCCAATTTAAAGCTCTTGCAGAAAATCAAAGTGGCAAAAAGATCAAAACTTTGAGAGCAAATCGTGGAGGCGAGTTCATCTACAAGCCATTTATGGACTATTACAAGGAGAATGACATAATGAGACAATTAACAGTTCGACACAGTCCACAACAAAATGACATTGTTAAAAGGAAGAATAGAACCATTTTGGAAATGACACGAAGCATGTTGAAGGCTAAAAGTCTTCCAAATAATTTGACGGCAGAAGCTGTCAATACAACTGTATATATCCTCAATAAGTGCCCTACTAAAGCTGTTGAAAACAAAACTCCTTTTGAAGCATGGAATAAGAGGAAGCTTGTTGTTGACCACTTCAAAGTTTTTGGCTGCCAACTTATTCTATAGTTCCTTCTCGAGAAACAGAAACGTTTGATAAAAAAGAAGCTAAATACTTATTCATCAACTACAGTGATAAATCAAAAGAGATACCGATTGCTATATCCAGAGACGAAGAAATTATTGATATCAAGAGATGTAATATTTGATGAAATGGCCACATGGGAATTTGAGGATAATAGTTCTCAACCTTCCCATCAATATGAAAATATTGAAGAGCCTGATTGGCAACGAGACTCTCAGAATTCGAGTTCACCAAGGAGTTCTCCATTAATTCTTGCAAGATCACCAGTTGAAGCTACTTCAAATCAAGATAGCTCAGAATCTCCTCTAAGAAGAATGTGTTATTGGCAAGACATTTATGTTGCACGTGAAAATTTTGCCATGTTTGCTTGCAAGCCATAAAATTTTGATGATGCAAAAAAAGGAGAAGTTTGGATTAAAGCTATGGATGAAGAAATGGTCAACATCGAAAGAAATAAGATATGAGAGCTTCAAGACTTACCTCTAGGGAAAGAAGCAATTGGCTTAAAATGGGTCTTTAAGACCAAATTCAAAGAAGATGGTTCTATTCAGAAGCATAAAGCTCGCCTAGTGGCAAAAGGCTATGCCTAACAGCCTGATGTCGACTTTAATGTGACTTTTGCACCAGTAGCTCGCATGGAAGCAATAAGAACTATTCTTGCTTTAGCAGCCCAATTACAATTGAATGTGTTTCAACTGGATGTCAAATCTGCCTTCTTGAATGGCGAGTTGGAAGAAAAAGTATACGTAGAGCAACCTCAAGGGTATATTGTTCATGGAAAGGAGGAGAAAGTTTATCGACTCCATAAGGCCTTGTACGGATTAAAGCAAGTGCCTCGTGCATAGAATAGCAAGATTGATGGATACTTCTATCATAATGGCTTTCAAAAACGTCTTAGTGAACCATCTCTCTATGTGAAGAAGGAAGGCACAAATTTCCTTATCGTTTGCTTATATATTGATGATCTGATCTATTTTGGGACTAACTAAAAAATGCTTGAATAATTTAAGCAAAGTATGATGAAGAAATTTGAAATGACTAATTTGGGTCTGATGAAATATTTTCTTGGAGTTCAAGTCAAGCAGCATCAATGTGAGATTTCTCTTTCTCAAGAAAAATATATTGACGACTTACTCAAGAAATTTCACATGAGCAATTGCAAACCTGTTGCAACTCCTATGGCATCAAATGAGAAGTTATGTTGTGAAGATAAGTCTGGTAAAGTAGATCCAAAGACTTTTCGAAGTTTTGTTGGTTTGTTGATCTATCTTACTAATACCAGGTCAGATATTATGCATTCTGTCAGTATCATTTCGAGGTACATGAATGATCCAAGTAAATATCATTATGGTGCTGCAAAAAGAGTTTTGAGATATTTGTAGTGTACCAAGATGCACGGGCTCAAGTATGTAAGGGAGAAAGATTGCAAGCTCGTTGGCTACACTGATAGTGATTGGGTAGGTTCCCTTAATGATCGAAAGAACACTTCTGGATATGTGTTTTGTTTGGGTTCAAATGCAATATCTTGAAGTTCGAAAAAGCAACAAACTGTAGCTTTGTTTTTTGTTGAAGCAGAATATACAGCTGCAACTGAAGCTGGTTGTAAAATCGTTTGGCTAAAGAGAATTCTCAAAGATATTCAAATGGAACTGGTGGTTTCGACAAAAATCTTCTGCGATAATATGTCAGCAATTGTAATGACCAAGAATCCTGTCTTTCATGCTCAGTCCAAGCGCATTGAGCTACGTCATCATTATATCAGAGATTTGGTAAATAAAGAATAAATCTTTTTAGAGTTCATCAACACCAATGATCAACCAATAGATATGTTCACCAAAGTCGTTACTTCAGAGAAGTTCGAGAAGTTCAAGAAGTTTTTGAAAATTACAAATTAAGAGGGGCTGTTGAAAGATAATTTGTAATTTTAAATATAAGTTTAACGTAAATTCCAAAAAGTCTTTTGAGTTCTTCTAAGTGACTTCTTAGAATATGGAAGGATTATGTAAATTCCTAGATATCTATTACCTAGGACATTAAAATAGAACTTTCTAGAGTTGTTCCTAGCACCTATAAATAGAGGTGTTCTCCACCATTTGTAAGCATCTCAATAAACCAAGCTCAAATTGAGTAAAGTGCAAAAGCACTCAATACAAGAAGTTTCTCCATTTCAAGTTCTCTCCTACTTTCTTTCATGCTCCAATACAAGATCGCTCCCTAGGTGTTACAAAGCAGGTTCTTTTGGCCCAAGGTTCTCATAACTATGTCAATGTTTGTGACCATATCCACGGACAGGCAACATATCCCAATGCAATGAAATGCCCTTAAATCAAATTCTAGAAGTAGAGATTTTTCTATTGTTTGGAGTATAGATTTTATGTGTGACCATTTCTCCCATTTGCTGGTAAGATTTATATTTTTCTTGATATAGACTATGTGTCTAAATAGATTGAAGCAATTACAAATGATGATGGGTAGTAATTAAATTCTTATGATGAATATTTCTCACTCGATATGAGACTCCCAAATGCTTAATTCGCGATCAAGGGACACATTTTATTAATAGAGCAGTTAGGAACTTATTGTCCAAATAGAATGTCCAAATAGAATTGCAACTACTTATCATCCACAAGCATTTAAGTGAGAGGAAGAAATTATTGTTGAGAAAATAAATTTTTAAAAGATATAATTAATGAGATTTTTGGGTTAAAATTTGAAATTTTTTGCGGCGCTTGGCGCACTTGGGGGAATTTTAGAAAAAAATTGTATTTAAAAGCATTTCGTGCATATTTTAAATTTTAGTAATAAAAAACTTTTAATTGTTTTTTCTTTTCCTTTTAGGTTTACTTTAATAAAACCCTCAACTTTTTTTATTTTCATTTCGACCTTATTTCAATTTCTTCTTGTTCCCTCTTATTGATCTTCTTCCTGCGTCTTCTCCTCTCATCCAAACTCTTAGAAGTTTTTAAATTCTCATCGCCAAGCTCCATGGACCTCTTACTTTGGCACCCTATCTTCCTATTAATCAAATTTAACCCTTCTCTCTTCGCCCAACTACAAGCCATAGCCCTTTCGTCCACTGCGATTTTTCCGTTTGCATAGGCCCCCACCATCCTTTGAGGATTATCCTGTGGTTAATCCGAGGATCAAAACAAAAAATTTGTTAGGTATTCAATATATGAATTAAATTTACCGCAACCTATTAGCTTAAGTTTTTGGGTTGAAAGGTGATTTATTCATCATTAACATGGTAATTTACCCAACCAATTGTTGGGAAATTGAAGACCCTGAATAATTTCTCTTTCCACGGAAATATCCAAGCATAACCAAAATATATGAAAATAGGAAGAAAATTGTAAAAGCACAAGAATAACGACATAACAAATTATATACTGGTTCACCACTAAGGGCTACGTCCAGTCTTCCACTCAGATGTGGGTAATTCACTAATAATTGTTTAAGGATTAGAATACAAAACTCTTTCCAAAAAATATTCCCTAGAGGTCCCAACAAAAGCCCTCTAGCTTCTAAGTATTATAACACACTATACTCAGGTATAGGAATGAAAAACTCTCACTAAACCCACTGGATATAGAATCCTTTTCAACACTGCCCACAACCACTCAAGTCTCTTTTATTTGGATTCTGTACAAATGAAACCTTAACATAAGGGCTATTTATAAGAGGCCAAATATCCTAATTCTTATAGGAAAACAATATTGTAATCCTTATAAGACAACAATATCCTACCCCTGGTAGGAATTGGTAATAGTGTTGAAAAATCCTTTTCTTCATAGGATATGAGTTTCCTGTTTTGGCTCCATAATCCCAACACCCATTAGCTTAAATTTTTGGTTGACTGGTGGTTTATTCATTTCCTATTAATTATGGAGAAATTCAGTCCCCACGAGTAAGGTTTCCACCTTCATCATCCCAATTCATGTTTTTAGGAGTCCCACAAATGCATCCTCCACTATCAGTGCCGTTTCTTAGCGCTAATTATCATCCCCCACTTTTTAGGTATCTGTTGAGGCCACTTGAGCCACTGAAAATGCCTTCCTCCATTTCGCAACCCTTCCCAATGCCTTCTTTTGAATCCTTTACATGTCTCATGATGGGTTCTCCACTGTTTGATACTCAAGATTTCATAACGAAGCCTAAGACAGAGGCCACCATACCTTTTAGTGATGAAAAAGAAGAGGTTGTGAGATTGACTAAAAACATATATCTAAACACCTAAGCCTTAACTAGCGAGATTTGGTGACACTTAAGGACAGTGCTACTCAAAATAAGTTAGGACAAAACAAGGAGGTAATCCGATTAAGTTCGGATGATGAAATCTCGAAAACGAAAGAAAGGCGTATGGCACCCCATGCTATAGAATTTGAAAAATCATAGAAAAACGGTCCATTTTCGTTTAATCATCTATTAAATAAGCCATGAGGGTTAGGACAGAGGGAGATTGTATTTATACAGCTTACGAGTGGAATGAGATGTTTGAGAATGTAGTTAAACAGACTCGGGAGATAACTTGACAAGTTTGTGCCAACCGAACACCTACTTCTATTCCTTCACGTATAGTGTTAGCCTGCATAAGGTAGAAGGAAAGGAAGTACAACATCAGCCTTCAGCCATGTCTACCGAGACACTTGATTTAGGAATCAGGGAACGATGAAAGCGAGACTGCTGCAGTTGATAGTCGGTGTCTGCGTGATCAGTTTAGCACTCCATCAACTACCGTTCCTGGGCTACAATGCACAGACGATTGACCTTCTTATTTACTAATGCACTTTACTTAGAGTGTTCCCACACATAATGGAGCAGAATATTTAATTCATGTGGTGCGAGATGTTGATGAAGAAACGAAGCCCATGATTGAGATCTATGAAAATAAGTGTGTGGTTATTATTCGTTGTGTGGCCCCCGTGCAAAGGTTGCCATAGAGGTCGCAAATAGAGTTAAACAACCATACTTGAGCTAATATGGATGCATCTGATCATGTTGCCTTCTCGTCCTTCGACAATAATGGTCACTACAAGAATTTTAGGCTTTGGCAATGGAACTTTTGGTGACGAACTTTCAATTTCATCGCAAAAAACTCCTTTTGGCGATGCAATACTGGTTCGTCACCATAACATTTGGAGACGAACTTGCGATGTTCAAACCCTATCTATCTCTCATGCCACCTCAATTTACAAACCCTCACCCCCTCCAGTTTCACCGTCCCATTCACCGCCTCCGTTGCCACCGTCCCATTCACCGTCGTTGCCGCCTCAATCCCAAGCGATTTCGTGTCGTCGCAATCCCAAGTGAAACACACCCCATCTCGATATAGTTTTGTCATTGCCGCCTCGCCGTCAGTGGCACCCCACCATCGCTGCCGCCTCGCTGCCCCCTCGCCACTTTCCGTTCCCGCTGCTGCCGTCAAATGTAAGTTTTTTTTTAAGTTATAATTTATGTTTTTCTTATGCTAATAGGAGGGATTCAAAATCTCTTTTGTATGGTTATTAGAGGGACAAAAAATTTTAGAATTATATTGTTGGTTGTTAGTTGGATATTAAATTGCAATAATTTTGTAAATTTGGAATATAATTACAAGAATAGAAATTTGAATTGTAACAACTCATAACTTAGGTTTATTTAAATGTCTTAACATGAATGTAAATATAGAAGAATTGTTATATGCTCGATTTCATGCACATATATTCAATTTAGGGAACCAAGTGGGCATGCTCTAATAAAGAATATGGAAATTAAAATAGTTTTCATTATTGTTTGAAATTAATTTGTTAGTATGAACTATCTTGGTTGTCAGCGTGTTGGTTTAGTAGTTACTTGCAAATTTAATTTTCAGAATTTAGTTTAGATTTTAAAAACTTTAGTTGTAGGTGGCCGTAAGTATTGAATTAGATGTTCCAAATTTTAGTTGTCGGTGGCCCTAAGTATTGAATTAGATTTTTCAAATTAGATGTTGTCTCTTAGATTGGTAATTGTTATATATTAGGGGTATTATTCAAGCTTTTTATAATACTTCACCATTCATCTTAAAGAATGACCACCTCTATCCTTATCTCAATTTGAAGGCAAATTTGAGATATTCAAAATATCATTACGTTGATGACAAAATAAATCTAATTTTTTGTTTGATTCTTTAGGATTCATCATTGCCCATTTATATCAAATTAGGGGTTATTTACACCGTTATAATTCAGAATGAATAAGGATTGGGTTAAGGTTAGAGATAGATTCTCACCAAAATATGTAGGAGTAAAACAATTCATAGAATTGGCAAAACTTCATGTCAACAATACAGAAAAAACAAGATGTCCAAGTAGACATTGTATGAATGCAAAGTGATATTAAATTGATAGAATAGAAAGACATTTGTTCATAAATGGAATATCACATTCATATACTTAATGGATATACCATGGAGAAGAACCAATCCCTTCAAGTAGTTATACAAGACGTGAAACTCCTTCCCAAAATGAATTAAATAGAGAATCCAATGTGACAAATAATGAGGATGGTGAGATGTTTCGTATTCTCAATTATTTATAGTGCCTGTTGTAGAATAAAATGTAGAAGGTGAGCAATTTTGTTTTGAAACGTGCCCAAATGAACATGAAAGGGACACGTCTAACAATTTCGAGCAGTTGTTCACTGAAGCACGTAGTCAATTGTACCCATGTTGTACACAATTTTCATCATCGAATGTTTTAGTAAAGCTAATGCATATCAAGGTCATTAACAATTGGTGTAATAAATCGTTTGGTATGTTACTCGAGTTGTTAAAGGAAGCATTTTCGATGGATACATCTATACTTAGTACATCTTATGAGTTTAAAAGGAGACGACAAGATTTAGGACTTTCATATGAGTCCATACATACCTGCAAGTATGACTGCATATTATTCAGGAAAGAATATTCTGAATGTCAAAGTTGTCTAATATGTAGTGAGTCTCGTTATAAAAAAAATTAATGGGAAAGCTTCACCAGTCCCCCATAAAGTTTTATGACATTTTCTATTGATACCAAGATTGAAATGGTTCTTTTCTTCAAAACATTTTGCTTCTAAAATGAGGTGGCATAAAGAAAAATGAGTTTAGATAGAGGGTGTGTTACGACATCCAGCTGACGCTTTGAGGTGGAAGCATCTAAATAACACATTTCCTCAATTTGCTTCAGACCCACGAAATGTTCGTTTGGGACTAGCTTCAGATAGGTTTAATCCATTTGGGAATATGAACAATTAATACAACATGTGGACAGTGGTACTTATTCCATACAATTTGCCTCCTTTGAAGTGCGTGAAGAAATCTAATTTATTAATGTCATTGCTTCTTTCTGCGCTGAACCTGGAAAGAAATCGACATTTACTTACGACCATTAATTGAATAGTTGAAAGAGTTATGGGGTACTGGGGTTCATGCTTACGACTGTGCAAGTGCTGAGTACTTTCAACTACATGCAACTCTTTTGTGGACTATTAATGATTTTTCAGCATATCGCGACTTGTCGGGAAGGAGTACCAAGGGATATAGAGCATGTCCCATTTGTAAAGAGGATAATTCGTCGTTTTGAATAAGAAACAAGATTTGTTTCATGGGGCATCGACGTTTTCTTCCTCAAAATCATAGTTGGTGTGGGAGTAGACTGCATGATGGAAAGTTAGAATAACGACTCCCACCAGTGTTAATAGATGGAGATGTGATTCTTAAACAGGTAAATACGTTGAATTTTTCAGATTTTGGTAAGAATCCAACCAAATAAAGGAATAAAAGAAAGCAAGATCTAAATTGGACGAAAAAGGTATATATTTTTAAACTTTCTTATTGGTAGAAAGTTATGTTAAGGCATACGTTAGATGTTATGCACATCGAGAAGAACATATGTGACAATCTAGTAGGAACTTGGTTAAATATTAATGGGAAAACAAAATACATGATCAATGCGCATTTGAATTTAGAAGATTTGAAGAATCGAAAAGATTTACACTTATATAAAGAGGGGAATAAAATTGTAAAACCACATGCTACGTATACATTTATTGCTGCTGAGAGGGTAAAGTTTTGCAGATTTTTTAAATCAACTAAGTTTCTAGATGGATTTGTGTCAAACATATCGAGATATGTAAGCGTAGATGATGGGAGACTATGGGGGTTGAAAACTCACGACTGTCATGTTTTGCTATAACGACTCCTACCGGTTGCCATTCGAGCTTATATACCAAAGCTTGTGGGTATGACTATCGTTGAGCTATGTAATTTCTTTTGTGATATATGTGCAAAGACAGTACGCATCAGTGATTTGAATCGATTGCTCAGACATTATAGTTATATTCTATAAATTGGAGAGAATATTCCCATCAGTATTTTTTTGATGTAATGGTACATCTTGCAGTTCACTTGTCATACGAAGCAAAAATTGTGGGGTCAGTTAGTTACAGTTAGATGTACCTTATCAAGCGAAGTCTCCAAACATTAAAACAATTTGCACAAATGAAGAACAAAGCCCGTCTTGATGGTTCGATAGCCGAATCATTCATCATGAATGAATCGTTGACTTTCTCCACATTGTATTTAACTGGAATTGAAACGAGATTTAATAGAGACGAATGCAACAATGATACTATTACTGGTGATTAAAATTCTAGACATTTTGACGTGTTCTGTCATTGAAAGAAAAGTTGCACATTGGTATGTACTAAAGAACTGTGCAGAGATAGAGTCGTACCGAGAGTAAGTTTGACTTATGCTAAGTTCGCTTTAAGTTCACACTAGGGAGTACAAAACACTAATTTTGTTTTTCTCTTTTTTTAGCATGGTAGTCAACATTTAAGATTAATTCGAATTCTAGGAGACAGTGTTTCTGTCCTATATGAACAACACAGTACATAATTTCTTGATTGGTTCAAAACACAGATAATATTGATTCTTAGGGTTTGAATATAGATGAACGCAAAACAAAATCATTAAGTATTTTGTTATGATCTATTACAAGTTTTGACATTACGGGAACAAGGCGAATTGGATGATGATTTTTATTCACTTGCGTTAGGACCCTCATTAATTGCACGTTCATAAAGTGGTTGTATTGTAAATGGATTACGCTTTCATAATATAGAACGAGATAGTCGTCGAACGACACAAAATAGTGGGGTCATGGTGTGTGGATGAAAAGGAGATGACATGAATTTTTACGGTGTCTTGAGTGATGTTTGGGAGTTAGATTATCCTAAAGGGAGACGTGTCATACTATTTAATTGCAAATGGTTTGACACAAACTCTAAGAAGAATAGAATTGGAGTTGACTTAGGTTTTAAGTCGATTAATACGTCTAATTATTGGTATGCAGACGACCCATTAATTCTAGCTGGTTAAGCTCAACAAATTTTTTATTTGGATGACCCAAACTTGGTAATAATTGGAAATTTTTGCAAAACACAATAAATAAACGTGTATAAGATATTCCAAAACAAGAAAATGTTGAAAAATGATCAAATTTCATTGATAAAAGTAGGACGTAGGATCAGAGTAGATGAATCCACTCAAGATAGTTCATTGCGTCGAAATGATGTTGATCCTATTGTCGTTGAGGGTAGAGAACAGTCTAATAGAAACATAGTTGCGAGCAATGTGGATGATTTTACAAATGATGAATCAGATGATGTGGGCGCATGAACTGATAATAGTATAGATGATGTTGATGATAACTACAATAACGAACAAGTATTCCGCCAAGTACGTCTTTTGAATATATGTTGGATAAATTAAGCATAAAATTGATTTATGTTGAGTATTTTTCTTATTAATATGTAATACTTTTAGTTGTTTGGCTAAGTTTGCAGAAAAATGAGACCAGACCAAGCGGATCAGTTACAAACATACGTACAGAGTCGTGATCATCCACTAGCRGACCCGTATGTTCCAACTTTTCCTCCAGGTACGTCAATTTTAATATATGTAAAATAAATAAGTTTTATTTAATTAATTGGTTTAATGTTTGACAACATACGGATAGAACATGCGTGCGAGGATACACCCGATTGATAGAACTAGAAAATCAAGTTCGTGCAACTGGCACAAAAGTAAAGATCGTATGTGACCACACAGTGAATTAGCGCTATGGCCACCACATTTTCTATCGCGATCGGGGTACACACGTGGAAACAAGTTGACTAAAAAGCTAGTGCTTGAAGTGAGGTCAGAGAAAAGGAAAAGATGGCAATTCTAACCCATCTTAAGGTAACATATTAATTACTTAATATGTTTTATCATTTTGTATGATACAATAGTAATAACACTTCACTTGTTTGGTGTTTTTGTTTTTTTTTTTGTAGGGTCATTTCGATTTCGACGAGTAAGACTTAGTTATGATGAGTTTTCTCGATCATGCGATGCAATCAACACATAAGGCRTATAGGGCAAAATTGCACAAATACTACCTAAGTCATCCCACACTTGAGATTTCTCGCAACACTCCGCCTAAGCAATTGTTGGCAAGACCAGACGATTGGAACATGCTATGTGGATATATGGGAGACAAATGAATGAAAGATTCTCTACAAATATAACTTATACTTCTTTTCTATACTTCATATTCAATATTCTGATGTAAGTTACTTTTGTTAGCAAAAATCTTAGACCAACAAAAGCAACAGTGCAAAGCTCTCCTTCAACAATCGTGTAGGGCTGTAGGCGTTTGTTATTATTGCCAAGGAGAAGGAACAATGTAATAATATTTTTCTTTCATATACTTATATTACTTATGATTTTCAACAATTATGTGTTATCAAGTGCAGAAAGAGCAAGAGGGAGGCAAAATTTTAGTGAAATTGATTTGTTCAGGGAGACTAAATACTCTGATGTTAAAGGTTGGGTTGAAGGTGTGGAGAAAGTGGGAAACAAGAGCTGTATGAAGAAATACATACCCTAAGAGAAGAATTTGAGGAGCGTCTCTCACAGAAAGACAAAGAGTTTAATGAGCATCTCACACAGAAAGACGAAGAGTTAGAGGAGCGTCTCTCACAAAAAGATTCTAAGATTACGAGTCTACGCGGTGAAATGTCAGATTTGAGATCAATGATGCTAGAATTTATGACTCGTTTTGAAGTCCACATAGAGCGTTGTTAGAATTCAATGACTGTAAATATAGCTATCATGTAGTTATGGTAGCCATTTGATGTTTATTTGATTAGTTTTTGTTAACTTTGAAGGGAAGTGTTGGGGGAGGGGGGGCAGTATTATACTTACTTTTCCTTTTGGATTGAATTTGAATGAGTTATATAGACATGTTTGTTTTTAGTTACTTTTGGTAATTTTGTTTTATTTGAAGTATTTTTGGACAACTTTGTTGAATTTGAAGTGCATTGGTGATAGAGTCTGTGCATGTTTTTAAGACTTAGTTAGAGTAGGTTTTGTGAATTTGAAGTTTGTTTAATGAGTTTTTATTGACTTTGAATGAAAGTGTTTGGAGGAGGGGGTGCTCTTATGCTTTTCCTTTAGTTTGTGAAATTTGGATTAAGTTTGAATAAGTTATATAAAATGAAAGTTTGAATGCTTAGTTTGAGTTCATGACAGGTGGAGTGAGTTAGAATGGAAGTTTGTTAACTTTGAATGGAAGTGGTAAATTTATTTCATGTGCTAACTTTGAATGCTAGTTTGATTTCATGGCATGTGGAGTGAGTTAGACATGTTTATGACTTTTAAATTAGTATTGAGAAATAGGTGAACTATTTTGTTCACATCAGTTTATTGGTCATTTATTTTTTTAGGTTCGTTCGATTCCTCTATTGAAAGCTTTTAGAAATTTGATAAAGTTTCATGAAGGACTGATAATGGGACTTCTTAGAATATGTTTAGGTTGTTAATATTGAGACTTTTTAGAATAGGTTTAGGTTGTTGAATTTTACTTTGTATTGACTTTTCGTACTCTTGTACAACCAATGTTTGTTTAATATTATAAATCTTTATATTAAATTTGAGAAAGTTCATGGCATGTTTAGGTTGTTAAATTATTCATGAGAATAATATGAGTATTGCAAAAATAATATTAAAAAAACAAAAAAGGCATGTATGGCGACAAAATCCAGGTTTCGTTGGCAAAGCAAGCTATGGCGATGAACCCTACGTCGTCACCAAGGTTGGTATCTTGTCGCCTTAGCCTGCTTTTGGCGACGAAACCTGGATTTCGTTGCCGAGTTGGCGTTGGTGACAAAAATTGTATTTCGTCGCCAAAGCCAGCTTCGACAACGACAAAATCCAGGATTCGTCACTAAAGCAGGCTATGGCGACGACCTAGACTTTATCACCATAGCCGTTGCCGAAGCCAACTTTGGTGGCGAAAACGGGATTGCGTCGCCAAAACCCTATCGCGACGGAGCAACGACGACGACTTTGGCGATGATACTTTTTCGTCGCCAAAACCTTTTGGCGATGAATTTCTATCTTTTAGCGACAAATTTTGTCGTCGCCAAAGCCTAAAATTCTTGTAGTGGGTGTCCAACAAAGTGAGCGTAGTCCTACGATTTTCCATCGGCCAATGTGGAAGGTAAATAAAAGCAGCTGAAGGTGAATGCTGAGTATGAAACAAAATGAAGAATATCGGTTCCATCTCGTTCATTTAAGGGATCCTCTTACTATTTTAGGTGATTCGGTGGGTACTTTTGCTAGTTCCATAGCATCATCTTCGTTCTCGGATCCACATTATATTCATCCCATATCATTTGACTCTGAGGATAGGAGGCCGCTAAGAGGGCTATTTGTAGAAGAGCTGCGGAGAAAGAAATTACACTTCGAAGGCATGTGAAACAGACACCTACTTTTATTGCACCAAAGACAGGGCTACTAAGGCTCATGCTCCAACTTCGCAACAACGTTCTTCAGATCCTATTCTTGTTGGGAAATTAGATGTTCCAAAACAATTTCCTCTTCCACAGTTATATCCAGAAAAATCACAATCACACAACACAAATAAGAGATTATAGGGAAAAGCAGAAAACGACACAAGAATTTATACTGGTTCACCCCAACACTTTGTCGGTTACGTCAGTCTTCTGCTCAAATGCAGGTTCCAATATAATCAGAGATTGGATGCAAAGCATTAAAATATCTCACCCCGATATTTACCCTCTAGAGGTTCCAACAAAAACCCTCTAGCTTCTAAATATTATAACACACTATACTTAGGTACAGGAATGAAAAACACTTAGAGAATAATCAAGATACAATTCATTAGTAGATGCTATAATGTCTAATTCATCACCGATTATTTTCTCGTCAATTTCAGCTCCAGGGATATGTTCACACTTTTGGACTTGCTTATCTTTTTCAGTTGAATAAACTTGTAATGGTATAGTAGTAGAAGGGTTAGATGGTCCTGGTGGGGTGTCTAAGTGTGGTGGTAAATGATTTGATATAGGAAATGTGAGGTTGGGAATGGGCAAATCCTTATCTTCCAACAATAGTTCCTCCCCCTGAAGATAAGATGAGGTAAAGAAGCTAGTGTCTTCATAAAAGGTAACATCAGCAGAGATGAAAAACCTTTTTGAAGGAGGATGATAACATTTATATCATTTTTTAATGTTCGAGTATCCTACAAAAATACACTTGAGTGCTCGTGGATCAAGTTTACCTCGCTGATGACTGTGAACATGAACAAAAGCTACACAAGCAAATACTCGATGAGTCAAGTTATTTGTTGTTTGAAAATCATGATAACATTTTGATAGGATATTCATAGGAGTTTTCTGATCTAGAGTAGCAGATGGTAACTGATTGATTCAATAAATGGTTGTTAACACATTTTCTCCCAGAAGAATTTAGGAATATTTCTTTGAAAAAGAATGGCACATGTCACAGAAACGATGTGGCCAATTTTTTCTTTCGGCCACTCCATTATGTTGAGGAGTGTCCACGCAAGACGACTCATGGATGACTTTATTTTTTTGAAAGAAGGATGTTAAGTTTTGATTGAAGTAATCTCGAGCATTGTCAGAGCGGAATCGTTTGGGTTTGATTTCGAATTGGTTTTCTATCATATCAAAGAATGTTTGAATGGTAGAACCAAAATCAAATTTTTGTCTTAAAAGATAAACTCATGAGACTCGAGTACAATCATCAATGAACAAAATAAACCAGCGATATTTTGAAACATTTGACACATTGGAGGAACCCCAAACGTCAGTATGAATAAGAGAGAAAGRAACTGATATTCGTTTATTATTACTATGGAAGGGTAAACGCTTGTGTTTAGCGAATCCACAAACTTCACATTGAATTGACTCAGGATTAAGATTTTGGAATAAATCGGGAAACAATATTTTAAGAGTTCTAAATGAATGATGTCTTAGTCTATAATGCTTCAACAAAAGCTTACTTGAAAGAAGATGAGTTTGTTATGTGAAGGAGACTAGAACACTAATCTGACCGATAAGTTAATGAAGATAATAAAGTCCATCTTTTTCATTAGCAAGTCCAATCATCTTCCCATTGCCCTGGTCCTGTAAAATACAAGAAGAATCATAAAAAATACTCTGCATCTTAAATCTTTGGTCAAATTCTTTACCGAGATCAAATTAATAGTTAAACGTGGTATATGAAGCACATTATTTAAAGTAATGTTTGAATTTATCTTGATGTCTCCTTGACCAACCACTGTTACCAAGATTCCATATGTTGTAGAAATTTTCTTATTGCTCGGACAAATACTATAAGAGATAAATTGACAGCTACTATTCGTCACATGGTCTGTTGCACCAGAATCAATAATCCAGGTACAACGTTTAGACTGAGAAGTTGTACTTGTCAAAGTTACCGAACCTGTACCTTGACTAGGAGCATTATCCAAAGTTTTTAAGCAGCTCCTTAATTGTTTGATCTCATGTATGTCTAACTTTTTTGTAATTTTGGATGATTGTGACATTGATACCAAGACTAAATAGCAACTCAAAAAATGGAGATCCACACACAAAACTGAAAAATCAGCACTAAACCGACCGAAATAGGGCTAAACCGAATCAAAACCAGTTGAATCGAACCAAAATACGCGGAACCAAACCAAATCTGACTCAACTAAACCGAAACCAATTGAAAAAAATCGATAATGAACTGAATCGGATCGAAAAACGCTGAACAAGCCTRACAACGAATTTAACCGGGCCTAAAGGAGCCGAACCAAAAAGTTTACCGAGTTGAACTGAAAAACCCTAAATCAGATTTAGCCAACTTCTGATATCATGAAAAAAAAAACCCCTAAAACTGCTTGAAGGCTGACAGTGGCAACCAGAACCTAACGGCACACCCACGACGACGGACAGACGGTGGCAACCAGAACCCAACGGCAATAATACAATGGCAACAGATACGACGATGCAGTGTTCCTCTTCGACTGTGCGAATCTTGCGAACCTGCAACGACTTTCACGAAAAAATCTACAGTGGCGACAATACCCATGACTATGGTGGTGCAAACACCTCTGCAGCAATAACACGACAGCGAAACGACCCTAGCTCCAATAGATCTGTGGCGCTTTCTCCTTTCCAACCACTATCAATGGCGAGCCTTCCCACAAGAACTTGACAACGATCTAACAATGGCACGAAGAGGAAACGTCACAACAACGAATAGTCCAAGATTTCACAAACTTGGATTGAAAAAAAAATAGCGAAAAATTGACAGGGTGGGCAACAGAGAAGTCAATGGCACGAACTTCACAGCGGCAGTAGTGACAGTGACTTATCAGTGTCTTGAACATTGGTAAAAGGAATCCACAAAGGTTGATAGCAGTAAGAAATTGATCGGCAATAAAAGCCAACCGAAAAATCCTTAAAGCTCTAATACCATATCAAGATTCATGGGGTTCCATCTCAAAACCAATTGATAATGAGAGAAGTAGTCCATGTCTATTATAAACCATTAGGTCCCTTTCATTGTCAATGTGGGATCCTTAACATGCTCCCTCAAGATCGTGGCTCTTTTGGCTCATCGATCTTGGYCGGATCCCATTTTTGGACTGGTTGCTCGTTTGAACGTTTTGGGCTCTGATACCATGTTAATTGATAAGAAAAGAAAATAATTCTTTACTTACTGTCAAATAATTGATACAAGACTATAAATAGGAGCTATAAAGAAGAAAGGAAAAGAAGTTGTTGCCTATTAGGATATGAAAACACTTACATATTAGTACAAGGAAACCTAACCTATTAAAACCTAAATACAATAGGAAATAACAATATAATTTAACAAAGTCGATAGTTCCAGCGGCTTTGAGAGAAGTCGCCGATAGTAAAGAATTGTTAAAGTTGTTATAATCAGCATGGTGCATTCTACTGAGCTTGTCCTAGAACTTTGCTGGGCTGCCCCCGAATTTACAAGTGCGAAGGTATAGGGTGTTAAGGTGCACTTTGCTTAGGAAATGATAAACAGGTTTAATGAGATCGTTAGTCCCAAAAAGGTAGCAGAAAACGAAGTCATGAAGCGCCCTTCAACTAAGCATTTGGCAGAGGCAGTAGAGATTGTAGGCACTCCAAAATCCACATGAGACATATCTATCATGAGCTCTCATAAGCTTGCGCCAATAGATATCTCTACTACTACGTCCATCTGGCTTTATGTTGTGAAGAACCGAATCATGCTACTGAGCATGATTAAAAGATGATAAGGGATCATGTGCTTCTGGTCTATTCTATGATGAAGGGTCTCTAAATCAACTTTGGGAAGATTATACACCACGTGTTTCATGAATATGCCTCACAACAGAGGGGTAAATTGTTCAAATTAATCAAACGTGGGTATTTCCAAGAGTAAAATTGAGTGGAAGTTTCCTATGATTTTGGATACTACGATCAAAAAGTTGATGGGGTATGAATTGGCTAGAGAGGTTGAACAAGGGCTTGTTGGAAACGTTGATAAGCCCTCACTAGAATTCATTCTAAAACTCACCAACTTTAAAGAGGAGAAATTTGTTCTCTTATTAAACTCAAGAACATACAAGAGAAGAATATTGTTCTCTTTTCTTTCTTGATTGAAATGCTTCAATTTGCTTCTTTTTTGCTTGGTTACAAATGAGGGAAATGATCCTTTTATATAACATCCAAGAGATACTTCTAAAAGACACAAAATATATAGATACATGTATACATACTATTCATGTATCTTAATACATTAACTTACATGAACCTAACAATTCATGTACGTGTCTAGAAATTGAATCTAGCTTAAATTCTAACATCCCCCCCTTAAGCTAGACTTCCCTAACTCCAAGCTTCTCCTTCATTTTCAAGAACAAGTCTATCTTCAATGCTTTTGTAAATATATCTGCAACTTGATCGTGTGTCTTGCAATGCTTGATGCATACTTCCCCATCTTTGATTAATTCTCTGATGAAATGATATTTGATATTTATATGTTTACTCGTTCCATGAAAAACTGGATTCTTTGAAAGAGCAATTGATGAGGTATTATCACAAAACATGATGGTCCCTTTCTCTTGAGGACACTTCAATTCATGTAGCATCTTTCTCAGCCAAAGTGCTTGACAACTGGCTGTGGATAAAGAGATGTATTCAGCTTCAGTTGTTGACAACGCTATAACATCCTGCTTCTTTGATGCCCATGAAACTGCTCCAGAACCAATACTAAACACATATGCAGAAGTACTTTTATAATCATCAATATTTTCTCCCCAATCACTATCACTATATCCAACAATAACATTATCAATGTTCTTCTTATAGTGAATTCCATGATTAATAGTTCCATGAACATATCGAATGACTCTTTTTCCAGCTTCCCAATGGCTTTTCTTTAGTGATGCCATAAATCTACTCAATAAACTGACTGAGAACATAAGATCAGGTCTAGTTGTAGTTAAATACATTAAACTTCCAACGAGACTTCTATAGATGGTGGCATCAAAATCTTCACTTTCATCATGCTTGTTCAATTTCAAACCTAAACTTCCATAGGAGTACTGGCAGGATAAGCATTCTCCATTTTGAACTTGAACAACAAATCCTTCGCATACTTCTTTTGGGAAATATTAATCCCAATATCACTTTGCTTTACTTCGATACCAAGAAAGTAATGAAGCAAGCCCATATCAGTCATCTCAAATTCTTTCTTCATGCTCTCTTTGAACTCTTCAAGCATCATTGTTGAAGTTCCCGAAAATATCAAATCATCAACGTATAAACAAATGATCAAGAAATTACCATTCTTGTCCTCTTTGGTGTAGAGAGCATGTTCATATGGACATCTTTTGAAATCATTCTTCAGGAAGAAACTATCAATACGACTGTACCAGGCTCTTGGTGCTTGCTTTAACCCGTACAATGCTTTCTTCAATCGACATACCTTGTCCTCGTCTCCATTCTTTACAAAATCAAGAGGTTGCTCAACATATATCTCTTCCTCAAAGTACCCATTTAGAAAAGCTGACTTGACATCCATTTGATGTACTTTCCAGTCATTTTGTGCTACAAGAGCTAGAATCAATCGAACAGTCTCCAAGCGGGTCATAGGTGCAAAAATTTCTTCATAATCCACACCATACTTTTGCTTGTACCCTTTAACGACAAGTCTTGCCTTCTATTTCTCAACTTCGCCATTTTGCTTCAGCTTCGTCCAGTAGATCCATTTGACTCCAAGAGCTTTTCTATTTTCCAGTAGATTGACTAACTCCCATGTCTCATTTCTTCTTATTGCATCGATCTCTTGATCAATTGCAACTTCCATTTTTCATCTTGAATTGCCTCCTCAAAGTATATAGGATCAACATTTGCAAATAAAGCAAAATCAACATGTTCATCTTCAGGTATTCTTCTTGAAGCATTATAGATCTCTTGAATATTGCTCATCTTCCTTGGTGGAGTTGATTCATCACTTGTGGAAGGTAGAGATGAAGATGAAGCTGCTGGTTGAGTCTCTTCAAGCTCCAAGTCTTGAGTATCTCTTTTGTCATTCATGTCAACAAGTAATGGATTATGGTTTCCATTTGTTGCATCCCATATCCAAAATTTTGCTTCACTGRATTTTACACTTCGACTGATAATGATTATCTTACTTATAGGATTGAATAATCTATAAGCCTTGGAGTTCTCATTGTACCAGAAAAAAATGCATTTTTCTGATTTATCATCGAGCTTACCTCTTTTCTCATTTGAAACATAAGAATAAGCAATGCAGCCAAATACTCTTAGGTGACTAACAGTTGGCTTTAATCCGCTCCATGCTTCTTGAGGAGTAAGGCCTTGAACACTTTATGTTGAAGCATGATTCAAGAGATAAACAGCACATGTCACCACATCTCCCCAAAATTCATTTGGAAGATTCCTGGCCTTCAACATACTTCTTGCAAGCTCCATTATTGTTCTGTTCTTTCTCTCTACAACATCGTTTAGTTGAGGAGTTCTTCGAACAGTCTTTTGATGCTTGATTCCATTTTCCTTTAAAAAATCTTCAAGAGCAATATATTCTCCTCCACGATCAGAATGCACAATCTTCAATTTTAAGTTGCTTTCATTTTCCACCATTGCCTTGAATGTTTTGAAATACTCGAAAGTATAACTTTTTTCTTTTAACAGGTAAATCCATGTCTTCCGACTATAGTCATCAATAAATGTGAGTCGCATGGGTCCACATAAGTCTATATGGACTAGCTCGAGAGGTTTTGATGCTCTCCAAGAACCTCCTGTCGGAAATGGATTTCGATGATGCTTTCCCAAAATACATGCTTCACAAAGTTGATCTTCCCTTTTAATATTTGGCATTCCTCTCACTATATGTTATTGACACATGTTAGACAAAGTGTCAAAACTCAAGTGCCCATACCGATAATGCCAAAGCCATGAAGAGTCTTTTACTAAAGTCTCAAAATAAAGAAGCTTCTCATAATACATTTTGATTGGAAACATTTTGTTGTGAGTCATGTGTACCTTTGTTATGAGACTTCCATTTTTGGCTCTAATCTAAAATATGCTATCTTTGAAGACAACATCATGTCCCTTTAATAGAAGCCGCCCAACACTCAAAAGATTGTGTTTGAGTCCTAAAACGTAATACACATCAGTGATTCTTTTTGCTTCATTCTTTGTCTTCACGATAATATCTCCTTTTCCATTGACTGCGAGCTTCTTGTTGTCACCTGTCTTCACTTCATTTTGAAGAGATTCATTCAAAGTTACGAAAATATCCTTTCTTCCTGTCATATGGTTACTGCAACCACTATCAAGATACCATATATCTTTAGTACTTGTTTCTTGGACATTAAATGTGAGGAAAAGAAGGATTTGATCATCATTTTGTTGTTCATGCATAAGAGTGGTCTCTGCCTGATTAGAATTGGTCTCTTTAGACCAACAGTCTGTTTGAATGTGTCCGTAGCGTCCACAATTGAAGCATTGTATGTGAGAAAAATCTCCACGACCTCCACCTCTACTTCTTCCTCTACTGGAACTTCTTCCCCTTCCTCTATTTGAAGAAGTTTGATTATCTCTTCTCTCTGACTCAAAACTTTTGAAGTCGTTAGACCTTCCATTTCTTCGACCACTGCGTCCACCTCTTCTTCCATTAAATCTCCCTCTAGAAGAAGTTTGCATATGAAAAGCTTCTTCTGAAGGAGTAGAATCAAATCACTTCAATCTAAGCTCATGAGATTAGAGAGATCCCATCAAGCTATTTATGGAGAGTGTCGACAAAGCTTTGGACTCTTCAATTGCTACTACAATGTGCTCATATCTTCTGGTCATGCTTCTAAGGATCTTTTCTACCACTCTTTGATCTTCAATTGCATCTCCATTTGATCTCAATTGATTAACAATAGAGAGAACACGATTGAAAAATTTATCAACAGTTTCAACTTCTTTCATTCTAATGGTATCAAATTCAGCTCGAAGTGCTTGCAATCTTACCATTTTTACCTTTTCCTCTCCTTCATACACACTTTGCAATTCATCACATGCTGCTTTAGCAGTCGAGACTCCTGAAATTCTTTCAAAGATATTTTCGTCTACAGCTTGGTAGATAAAAAACACCGCCTTTTTGTCTTTCTTTCTAGCATCTCTCAACTCGTTGAGTTGTTGTTGTGAAAGACCATCCTCACCTTCGGGCTCCAAATATCCTCTATCAATAATATCCCAAAGCTCTTGAGATCCATAAAGAACCTTCATTTGTTGACTCCACCGTCTATAGTTCTTTCCTTCAGAATGAGGAAGTTGAGGCTGCAACATGTTGTTAGATGACATCTTTTAAACTTGGATCTGATACCACTTTGTTGGAAACGTTGATAAGCCCTCACTAGAATTCACCTAAAACTCACCAACTTTAAAGAGAAGAAATTTGTTCTCTTATTAAACTCAAGAACATACAAGAGAAGAATATTTTTCTCTTTTCTTTCTTGATTGAAATGCTTCAATTTGCTTCTTTCTTACTTGGTTACAAATGATGGAAATGATCCCTTTATATAACATCCAAGAGACACATCTAAAAGACACAAAATATGTGGATACATGTAGACATACTATTCATGTATCTTAATACATTAACTTATATGAACCTAACAATTCATGTATGTGTCTAGAAATTGAATCTAGCTTAAATTCTAAGAGGGCTGAGGTACATGAGTTACGAGAAACAATCTGTCATTTGCTAGACGAGGTACACATAACAATATGTTTTTATTCGGTTTGTTAGACTTAAAAACTCTTTTTCTATGTTGCTGCTTGTACGTTTCTGTAATTGGTTGATTTTAGAGAATAAAGCTTTGTTAGCCTGAATTGACTTCTTTGCTTCTGTTCATTTCCTTTTGTCATGTTTACTTGTGCTTGCTTAGTTTATAATTCTTGAAAGACTTGTTAAATCATGAATAAAATCAGAACTTTGGTGTGCCTTGTTTTGTAATTATTTTAATTTTTATTCTAGAATAAAAATTGGTATATAAATGAATTTACATGTAACTAATTTTATAATGACAAATTTTATTTATTAAATGAGTAGAGTTTAGTAATTGTTTATGCAAAGATTTGCATAAACAGTGTGTTCCTGGTTGTAGCTCGAACCCGGCCTCCGGACCGACCTGAACACTTGGGTGGACCTGCACAAAAAGGTGAGCACTCCGACGATCAAGTCAGTATAGGTCGGATTCCAAGTCTAGTTCGAAGCCAGAAATCATCGTACCTGATCGGGGAGTGAGGTCCCCTACTTATGGGTGGTGGTCCCGCTAATCTAGCGACTGTTACATTCGGTAATCTCGGGACCGTCGGTTACATCCAGTAATCTCGGGACCGACGGTTACGCCCGATAATCACGCCGCAGACAGTTGCGCATCTCGGCCCATACCGAGCTCCCCGGTGGGTCGGACTTGAGCCAGGCTCACCTCGGCCCTCACACTTGGCATTTGTCGGCGTTGGTGGCGGCCATCTCGGCCTTCCGAGCTGGGCATGATTCATGAGTTATCTTGGAGCACCAATRGGGGTCTTCCACGTGTCCCGAGTATTCCCTTCCCCAAACAGTAATTAAACCTGCTTTTACTAAAAGAAAGAAAAGGTCAATACTTGAAATTTTTATTGTAAACTTTATATATATATATATATTGGGAAGATGTATCATGTTGATGATTTAAGGAAAGATAATCACCATTGAATTTAAAATGGGTTCGTACTTCGTCCATAATGGGTCATGTTTGGATTATTATGTATTGTTTTATATGTTGGATTGCATTTTGTATGATCACAAATATATTTTCATTGAAAATGATAGTAGCAATTATGAAATAATGAAGTATCAAGTTTATGCTATCATGTAAGGGCTTCGTGGGGAGCGACTAGCATGCATGCTCCTCGAGTTCGACTTGCAAATCCCGCCTCGTACCATCAATGAGTGGTGGAACCTTTGAGAAGAGGTTAATTGTCCACTCTTAAGATATGATAATATTAAGGAAGTTTTAGGTCTCACATGTTTTCTAACATCATGAACCATGCTAATGTTTGTGTATATGCATTACCAACCTTGTTAGAGTCACTACTTATTTTTTATACGAAATAGTAAGGGAGTGACGATGATGTCTGCTGGCTGTGTCACATGTATTTGGTTTTATATTAGTTTTTATTAGTTTCATATTTTTATTTTTTAAGCTTTGCTACTCTAAAAAATTATTCGTTTACTTGTCGTATTGGTTTTAGTATCATGATTTATGACATTTCCTTATGAAATTGCAAAATAAAGGATTTGAATTATTTTTAAATTTATATTATACAAGTGTATTTTGATGAAATTATTAATATGTAAATTACAATACTTTTACAGAATTTGATGTCAATTTGATGAAATATCAAAAGTTTTTGAGTAAAAATTATTTCAACCTCCTTAGTTCAAGTGTAAGAATTGAATGTTTTTTTTCCCTTCAGTTTATGATGCTCATGCAATTATGATAAAAAATCTTATGCCAAAATTTTTACATTACTTCGTTCCTGCGACGACAAGATTGGTCATCACCAAGTCACCAGGAAATAGCTAAGTATTTTCCTTACATTTATTAAAGTTAAAAGTTTGATCTTTATCCATTATAATTGTTTCAACTCGAAAATAAAAAATAATTAAAAAAAATGCCAATACCCTTTCACAGAAACTTAGTCAACAATCACGAATTTATATGCATTTCACTCTCATATTTTTTTATTTTTTGTCTATGACTTTATTTAAACAATTAAAACGACAGTTAGCAAACATTTTAAAAGGTTTTATGGTTGTTGGATGTACAGCTATGGAGGTGAAGAAATTTATACTTAAAAATGTGGAATTTTCCTCATAAAAAATTGAGGATGTATAAACATTCATACATTGGTAGCCATCGTTTCCCTTTAGAAACTCCTCAGAATCATACAAACAAAAAATTATAACTTATGATAATAACTTACAGATTAGGCAGGTGATCTTCCACCTCCCCTTGTGAAGCAAAGCTGCCTCTTTCATTACATGTAAAACGAACGAAAGAAAGAAACAAAGCCCGGAACGCAACGATCAGAATCCTCTCCTCAGCCACTGACGACTTCGGTTGCAGAGGTTGATTCTGATGGCTGGTTTTGAGGTTGAGCTGCCTGCTCTTTCTGCTCGAGGAACCGGTTCACTCGCTCGAGCAACTGTGCAGCTTTTCGCTTACCTCTATCTGTGCCATTTTGTGCCAAATCTAACAATGGACCGATCACTCCGAGTTCTTTGGCTTCCACAAGGTGTTGTTGGTCTCCAGAGCAGAGGTGCACCAGAACTGCTGCTGCATTCTCTCTGTTTCTGGGGGATCCTGTCCCAATAACCTCTACCAAAACCGGCACTGCCTTTGCTGATCCGATGGCAGCCTTCCCTTCGGGATGGCTAGCCAGTATCGCTAAGATGGCTAAGGCTTCATCCACCATTCCGGTCCCAGGTTCGGTCAGAAGCTGCATCAAGGTTGGAACTACACCAGCTCTCACTGCCTTTCCCTTATTTCCTTGGTAGATGCACAGGTTGAAAAGAGCAGTTGCAGCATCTTTCTTACCCCTTTGGGTGCCTTCGCTAAGCAGCGTAACCAGTGGCGGGATAGCTCCTGAGCCGCCAATTCTAACTTTATTTTCGTCCACAACCGAAAGGCTGAAGAGAGTGGCTGCAGCATTCTCCCGTGCTTCCATGCTCCCCTTCTTGAGCACGAGAACGATACCAGGAACAGCCCCAGAGGAAATGATGCTTCCCTTGTTGTCCTCACATATGGAAAGGTTAAGAAGAGCTGTCACAGCATGCTCTTGAACGCGGGAGTCTGGAGTTGAGAGAAGTCCGACAAGGAAAGGTATTGCACCAGCCTCAGCAATGGCAACGCGATTATCTGCATTCCGCTTTGCAAGAAGTCGGATCTCACCAGCTGCTGATCGCTGGTCTTCAGGATTTCCAGATGCAAGTTTGCAAAGCAGAATATCAATCTTTGTGCGTTCAGCGGGTGAGCAAGATGATGAGCTTCTACATGGTCGAGCACTACTGGGTTGTTTCGGTGGTTCAATACCATTAGCCTCGCACCACTGGGCTATAAGACTACGCAACACATAATTTGGGGTAAGAGTAGTGCTTGAAAGGTTTTGTTGTGTCTTCGGACATGTCCCGTGCCCCGCTTCAAGCCACTTCTCAATGCAGGAGCGTTCATAGGTCTACAGCAAAGAAAAGTATTGGTTTTGGCCTAAATAGATATTCAGCACCAGAGCAACGCTACTGGTTTTAAAGGTAACAGAAAAATGTAAAAGGCTTAAAAGGTCACATATTTCAGTTAAAAGTTCTAAGCACCAAGTAATATGGGTAATGGGTCTACTTCAGACATGTCTTGGACACTCAGACAATCTGACACTTATTGGACACATATCGGACACTTGTTAGCTCGATATGTGTCACACATTAGTTGTACAGAGTTAATATGAATCCGACACTTGTTTGACATGTATTGAATGATTGTTAAGCATAAGAAATAGACATAAATAGTGATATTAGAACAAAATAATAAATTTTGAGCGAAGAATATATCAAACTCATATTTTTAAGCATATAAATGCATAAATTTTTAATAAATGGCATATTTTAATAAATGTGTCATCGTTGTGTCCGTGTTCTAGATTTTAGAAAATCACGTCACTCTACAGTGTTCGTGTCATATTCGTGTTTCGTGTTCGTATCTATGCTTCTTAGGCAAGGAGTGACCTACGACTGCAAAGACGATATCATTCAAATTATTTACTATCATTAAGAAAGCCCACTGCAGAAGTACCTGTCCAGTTGAAACAATGACAGGATCTCTCATCAACTCCAGGGATATGGGGCAGCGAAAATCATCTGGTAGAATTGGGGCCTTATGATTCTTCTCATTCGATACTTGTCCACTGCAACTTTCTGGAGCACTATTTTCCCGAGCAGGAGTGTCCGTCTCGAGGTTCTCTTTTTGCACAAAATCTTTTATTTTATTCAGCAGCCCTGCCATCTTCTCAATGCTCTGCTCTGGATCTCCTCCACTAGCAGAAACCATCTCATTCAAAGCTATTGACTCTTGTGTAAGATCGGATATTCCAATTAACTGTAACTTTTCAGCCAGTCTCCTCAGGCGGTCTTTATCTACGGAAGAATCATCACTCGTGTTGTAAAGGGCAAAGATATCATCCACCATCTCGGAGTCAGGTACATCTGCCCTGACTTTGGCTCTTCTGAACTGAGCAAGAACAAGCTCCACCTGCATATAGGGTGCTAGATGTGTACATAATGACTTTTAAAATATTAATTGCAGGCTTTCTACACACTATCTAATATTTAGTTGAGATAAACACAGGAAGATCTAATTACCAAAAAGGTTCTCCCATGTAATCTGTAATCTTCTAAAGATTATACTAGTTTTGATGTTTAAATTATTATTCATCTTTCATTTGGATTAATAATATTTGAACCCTTAATTCATATCATATTCATCTTAATCATCAGGGAGGTCATATCACTATTATTAGTTATAGTTCTGCTTCAGCACAAAATTAACAATTTGACATAAAAAATTCCGTGTTATCACCTATCACGCAGGTAGGCATGCCTAGAGACTGCAAATTAAAAGTAAGATAATATAATTTTTGTACCTGCTCCTTAACTTCATCAGATATATCAAGTTTATCGCAGGCTATTCCTTCCAAAGCTTGTTCCAACCGATCTGTTACCTCGTGAAATTTGTTCATAATCTGCTCCCTCTCTACGACCTAATTGATAATAAAATGAAGTTGGATTAAAAAGGGAGATATGCTAACAAAATATCTATGAAACTTTAGATACTCCGTTTTTTGTTTGGTAATTAGCTGTAGAAATTTGATGCATCATCAGGCAAGAAGTTGGAAGTAACTGAATTGATGCGACCATAAATTCTAGGTGACTTCAGAAAATAACAAGGAACTGATCAATACAGATGCTACCAGGTTTATATGCCTAATGGATAAAACGAAATAAGGTTAGTCTGCCCAGTCATACATTGGATTTAAAATGGAAGTAGTTGAATCATAGACACAAATAAAAATAAAGATTAATTATAGAAAGAACCTGTCTTGAAGAAGTTATCAGAAAATAACAACAGTGTAAATTTCCATAATTATTTGCCCAATTGAAAAACACACGGAATTTGACGATTTTCATCGCTGTCGTTTGATAGTAAATGGAGTAAAACATTATGCAGAAAATGGAAACTTGAATCGGAACTACATTTTTTTCAAAATTTCATTCCTAGCGCACAGAAATCCGGACAAAACGTAACAGAGATATCTTACTTCTGTTTATGTTCTAATTTGCAGCTAAAATGTAATTGAACTAAATACACGGCAGCTTCCACAGCAAGAACGATTGATTTAATCCCTCGCTTCCCTCAATTTCCTATCAAACGAAGTAGGCGCTAGGAAACGAGAAAACTAGAGGATTGTGAAGCAATCGAATCAAGAAGAAAAAGAAAAACAAGCAGCTCCAGTAATGCGATTGAACTTAAGAAATACAGTGAAAACAAACTCACGAGGAAAATCTTGCTCCCCTCGCTTCCAAATCTGAGCAACTTCTTAGCTGATTCGAGAGCTTGTTTCAACAACACGAGGGCTTTGAGAGTTTGCTCGGGGACTGGCTGTTTGCTGTCCCTAATCTCTTCGAACATTGGGATCAGAAGCTTGAGCCTCCGGGACAAATTGCAATACTGCTTCTTAACAGTATGCCTAAAATCCGAGATCCAAGAAATCTCGTTCACTACATCGATCAAGCTCTGAATGAGAGCGCCGTTATCTTCGTCCATAGCCAAAAAATCAGATCTCGCCGCAAAACTCAACTCCCAACAGCAGAAATCCGCCGGAATCTGAACGCAAGAAAGATTTCAAAGCTTTGCGCAACGCTTGAGCAGAAAACGCTAGGAATGGCAACTCGAAAACGTCGCCATTACAGAGCTGCGAAGGGAAGTTTGGTATTACGTTTATGGCGCGGCTGGAGAGCTTAGAAGAAGGTTGGTTGCTGAGGGTTGGAATTTTGAGACGTTTAATTCTGCCACTTCCGTTACATTTGGCCGTGTAGTGTAACGGCAAAACAGTGGAGGAGGAGACGACGGCGCTCCATTATGGTCGGCTCACTCGCCTCGGCTCTCCCAACACCCTCCTTTACGTTCATTAACCTAACGCAACGCCACACCTTTTTTTTCAACTCTAAATTCCCTTTTTTTCTTTTTCTTTTATTATAGTCTAATTATTAGTACCCAATGAAAAACATAGTTGAATAATTGTTTAGTAGTATATTTGAAAATTGAATCTTAATTTGAAAAATTGATCAGGTATGTTTAGTAATATGTGTATAATTATTATCCTATAATATTATATAGTTTATAATATAATGTTTTAATTTTAACTAAAATGAAATAAGTTTATAACATAAAATGATATATTCATCAAAGTTTTTTCTTCTCATCTTTTTATTCAATGTAATTATGCATTTTTAAAGTTTCAGCTCTCAGAGTTGAAAATAGAAAAGACTAAAAGTTTGCCTCCATCCCACCCGATGTACTAAACAAAATACTAAAAGTTTGTCTCCACTCCACCAAGTCAAACCTTGTTCGGTTTCTTGCATAAACATTTTGCGTCATCTGTAGGGAGGGACATTTTAAAGTCATTCTTAGTACGAGAACTAAAATGGCACCACCAGCTGTCTCCATTGGCTCAGCCATCCCATTCGTGATAATAACAATGGTGACCTTGGCATCTAGCGAGAGATCAACTCAAAGGATGTTGACGATAGGGTATAGGACGACCGTGCGGCTGACCAGCCTCGCAGGTCAACTCGCAATACTCACCCGCCCCCTTCCTCCAGCTCATACTCGTCAAGGCAAGACTACGCACCGAGCTTGAGGAGGAGCATCCAAAAGGACAGTGCATAAGCCTTCCCGTCAAGTGGATCCTGATGTCCTTGCCACACTACAACTTGAACTGGATGACATGCGCACCAGGGTACGTACTATGGAGGAAATCGTACAACAACCTGCTACGAGCGAATAAAACGGATTCTCCGTCTCGGAACATGGAAGAGGATGTGGAACGACCTTTCCAAGGCAAAACACGAAGTAATAGTCAGCACCCAATTGACGAGGACGAGTCTATAGACAATGGTGCTAATTATAGTCGTCGGGAGGGCGACCTGAGGAAGTATCTGGCTGACAATAAGGGGAAGAGCTCCATCCTTAGAGGTGCAGACGCCTCCCCAAGCTTGTCACACAAAAACGCTAACAACAAGGCTAAGTCATGGTATAGCCCCATTGGACCACAAGGGGTAATCACGAGGGAAGAGTTCAACTTGATGAAAAGTAAAATTGACGCTCAGGTCAAAGCTCTGAAACCGAAATGTGAAAAGAAGGAAAGCTTATTTGATGATGGTGAGACGGGCGAATCGCCATTCTCCCAGGACATTCTACATGCGCCAATCTCAGCAAAATTCAAAACGTCCGCCATGAAGCCCTATGACGTGTCCAAGGACCCGAAGGAATACGTTGAGGTTTTTGAGGGCCTCATGGATTTTCAGGCTGCCATCGACAATATCAAGTGTCGAGCCTTCCAGATTGCATTGACAGGAAGTGCTCGACTCTGATATCGCAAGTTGTCTGGACAGTTGAGAAAGGAATTTATAACTCAATTCTCTTCTCGGTACTACGACAAAAAGACAGACACTCACCTTGCCACTATTAGACAGAAGGAAGGCGAGACACTCCGAGAATATGTGACGAGGTTCCAATAGAAACAGCTGAAGGTCACCTATTGCTTGAACGATTCAGCGATGCGCTGCTTCCTCATTGGCTTGGCAGATGAAACGCAGTCAAGTTGGACGAGGAAGCCCATGCTACATTCACCGAGGTTTTGCAAAAGGCCAAAAAAGTTATTAACAGTCAAAAGTTGCTCAGGACCAAAACGGGTCGAACTAAGAATAAATCCGACCAGAAGAAGTCAAGCCGCCTTGAGAAAGGCAACACATATTCAAAATCTAAGAATTAAGGATCTGCATCTCAATCCTCTCAAGGTCGCTCCGACTACAGGCGCTCAGACTCTAAAATGAACCGAGACTGACCCTATGAGAGGTACACCCCTACGACCATCCCAATCTAAAAAATGCTTACCAATATTGAGGAGACTAGGATGGAGAAGCTACTCAAACATCTCAAAAAGCTCAGAGGGGATCCAAAAAAATAAGACAAATGGAGGTATTGTCGTTTCAAATAGACCACGGCCACGATACCTCGAGTTGTTTCAAAGATTGAAGACCTAATTCAATATGGCTATTTTAAGAAGTTCGTCGGCAAGTCCAGGTCGAACTCTTTTGAGAAGAAAGATAAAATGAGACATTCAAGGATGCCACCGTGGAGGGACAACCGACTTGTGGTCATCAACACAATTTCTGGAGGCATCGAGTGGGGCAAGTGAAGGAACAAGAGGAAGGAATTGGCTAGGAAGGCGAGACACGATATATGTGCCATGCAAGTACGAAGTTCAACCTACTCAATCTCCTTTTCAGATGCTGACCTGAAGGGCGTTCATTTCCCTCATAATGACGCCTTGGTCGTCTCACCAATGATCAACCACGTTTGGGTCAGAAGGATGCTCATAGATATATGAAGAAGCGTCCGCCAATATCCTATTCTTGACAACCTACATTGCCTTTGGGTGGACCAGGACACAGTTGAAGAAGAATCTGACTCCCTTGGTCGGATTCGTTGGGGAGATAGTCACGCAAGAAAGCTGCATAGATCTTCCGATAACTATTGGCCAAGGTGACATCCAAGTCATGAAAATTGTTGAGTTCATAGTGGTGGATGGCAAGTCTGCCTATAATGCTATCTTTGGCCGACTATCATCCACGCACTTCAAGCTCTACCTTCAAACAGTACGCAAAGCTCTGAAGTATCCAACTCCAAATGGGGTTGGCATTGTCCGAGGAGAATAGAAAACTTCACGAGAGTGCTATGTCGCAGCCCTCAAACGACAGTGTGTGCTGTAACAGAGGTGGCAACCTAGTCGAACAACTCCACTCAGAACATGCTACGGCAGTGGAGGAGCTTGAGACTATTCCCTTGCTTAATCTTAAAAAGCAAGTCAGCATAAGCACCAAGTTGGGAGCCACTAATAGGGAAGAGTTCATCAAGTTTATGAGAGCCAATGCAGATGTCTTTGCATAGTCCCATGAGGATGTGCCGAGCATAAATCCCAAAGTGATGGTGCATAACCTCAACATTGATCCATCATTCTGACCTGTCAAGCAAAAGAGAAGATCTGTAAATAAAGAAAGAAGTGATGAAATTGTTCAGGAAGTGAAAAAATTGCTTAAAGCTAAACATATAAAAGAAGTTTTATATCCCGAGTGGCTCTCCAACGTAGTCTTAGTTAAAAAATCCAATAGGAAATAGAGAATGTGTGTAGATTTTACTAACTTAAACAAGACATGCCTTAAAGACTGCTTCCTACTTCCTCAGATACCAACTCGTAAACGCCACAGCGGGGCACGAGCTGCTCACATTCATGGATGCCTACTCTGGATACAACCAAATCAAGATGCACGAGCCTGACCAAGTCTGCACCTCCTTCATAACTGATAAAGGCTTGTACTACTACAAGTTCATGCCATTTGGCTTAAAGAATGCAGGCACAACCTATCAAATGACGGCAAACAAAATGCTTGCCAACCAAATAGGACGCAATATGGAGGTATACATGGATGATGTGCTTATTAAAAGCAAACAATCGAGGTCACACCTGAACGACCTGATTGAGACGTTCGAGGTGCTACGGAAATATCAGATGAAGCTTAATCCAGCTAAGTGTGCTTTTGGCATCTCTTCTGGCAAGTTTCTTAGTTTTTATGGTGAACAACCGAGGAATAAAGCCAACTCTGAGAAGATTCGAGTTGTGCTTAAGATTCAAGCACCGAAAACTCTGAAACAGTTACAATGCTTGAATAGGAAAATTGCCGCCCTAAATAGGTTTGTCTCTAAGTCAACTGATAAGTGCAAGCCTTTCTTTAAGGTCTTTCGCAAAAAAGGGTCGTTTGAATGGACTTCAGACTGTCATGAGGCTTTTGAGTAACTCAAAATGTACCTTGGTTTGGCCCCGTTGTTAGCCAAACCCGTGCCTGACGACAAGCTGCAGTTGTATCTTGCTATGTCAGACAATGCTGTCAGTTCTGTCCTTATCAAGCAAGATAGTGGGTGCTAGAGCCCCATTTATTACACTAGCAAGGTCATGACCGAGCCCAAGACCAGCTACCCTCAGATGGAGAAACTGGCCCTCGCCCTAGTAGTAGCGGCACGACGTCTCAAGCCTTACTTCTAGGCTCATCTAGTGATAGTACTCGCCAACCTTCAATTGAAGCAAGTCTTCCACAAGTYTGAAACTTCGGGTCATTAGTATGACATTTCATTTAAGCCACAAACGACTATGAAAAGCCAGGTTGTGGTCGATTTTATAGTTGAGCTCACACCCTCAATGTTCTCGGACTCAAAATGCGACCTTGAGTGGACCATGTATGTTGAAGGGTCGTCAAACGACAAAGGATGTAGAGTAGGTGTGCTCTTGCTTGCACCAGACGACATGCATTTTGAGTATGTCCTGCGTTTTAACTTTCGCACCTTCAATAACGAGGTCGAGTACGAAGCATTATTGGCCAGACTGCAGATGGCCAAACGACTTGGAGCTCATCGTACCCAARTGTACAACGATTCACAACTCATAATGAATCAAATCAAAGAGGAGTACCAAGCGAAGGACTCCTAAATGGAAAAATACCTTAGCAAGGTCCAAGCACACCTTGTTCAGTTCCAACACTACGACATTCGTCAAATACCTAGGTCCGAGAATTCAAATGCAAATGCTTTAGCCAAATTGGCATCTGCATACGAGACTGACTTGGCTAGGTCGATCCGAGTTAAAATATTAGACGCACATTAAATACTAGAGCCTGATGTTATGGAGATTGACTCTCAGCCCCCATCTTGGATGGATCCAATTAAGAATTATCGCTCAGACAATCTTCTAGCGAACCCAAAAGAAGCTAAGAAGCTCAGTCGTGGAGCAGCTCGGTACATACTTTGAGATGAAAATTTATACGTACGGGGATTTTCCCTACCTCTCCTAAAGTGCTTGACCCTTGAAGATGTAAATTACGTCCTTAGAGAAATTCATGAATGCGTATGTGGAAATACTTGAGGGCCAGGTTACTAGCGGCCAAAGTCGTTTAACAAGGCTACTATTGGCCAACAATGGAGAGAGATGCAAAGTAATTTGTCAAAACGTGTGACAATTGTCAATGCTTTGCCAACATCATCCACCAACCGCTTGAGCTGCTAATCCCCATTATTGCCTCTTGGCCATTTGTCCAGTGATGGTCAACCTGATCGAACCTTTTCCTATGGGCAAAGGACAGACCAAGCATGCAGTAGTGGCAGTAGATTACTTCCCAAAGTGGGCCAAGATCGAGCCACTCGCAAGCATAACCGAGGTAAAAATTAAAGCTCTTTCATCTGGACCAACATCATATGCTGCTTTGGTATACCCAATGCCATAGTGATAGACAATGGCAAGCAGTTTGACAACGCTAAGTTTAAGGAGTTTTGCTCGAAACTCGGCATTAGTCACCTCGGCTCATCCCCAGCMCATCCAAAGGCCAACGGGCAGGTTAAGGTGATAAACAAGATCATCAAGCGTGGCCTCAAACTGAGACTCGATGCCAGAAAAGGGAGATAGGTCAAGGAGCTCCCCGAATTCCTCTTGTCATATCGCCCCACCCCATGAAAATCCACAGGAGAAACTCCATTTTGCTTGGCCTTTGGGTCCGAGGTCGTGGTGCTAGTGGAAATCACAATACCGACGAAAGAGTTGATTACTTTGACCAAGTAAAAAATAGTGAAGAGCTACTTCTCAATCTCAACTTGTTGGATGAAAAGAGAGAAGTGTCTAAACTAAGGTGAGCATAATACCAAAATTGAATGTCATGATATTATAATCCACGAGTCCGACCTCGAAACTTTCAGGTTGGACACTTGGTCCTTCGGAAAATCCAGCAGCATGTTGGCATACTAGATTTGACATGGGAAGGCCCTTTTGATGTTAAAGGCATCATGCACCTAGGCATGTAAATGTTGGCTGATCTGGAAGAGAACCTACTCCCACATCCATGGAAATCCTTAAATTGTAAAATAGTTCAAACTGTTGGACTTGTGTAAATATTCAGGGAATAACAATAAAAGGTGTCTCAATTGATTTGATCTTGTCTTCCTTTGTTACGAGTTCGACCTGAAATCAAATTGGGGCCACATACTACAAGTCCTGAGGTGTAAGGTGCGACATGAATATTTACACACTTCTTTGTTTAATTTCATTCCAAGTTATGCCAAGCCAAAATCTCATAAAAAACAAGTAAAAAGTTCAACATAAGCTAAAGTTAAAACAAGAAGAGTCTAGGAAAGGATTAAAATTCGAAAAATTTGTCATTAAGATAAGACCGAGGTGTATATGCCCTGGTCCAGTAAACTTACAACAAAACCAAAAAAAAAAAAAGAGAAACAAGCAAGCAGAAGTTGAAGTTGGTGAAGGTCCAAGAATGGCCTAGAGTTGCGAGTTGAGCTCCCCTTGTGAAGCAAGAAGGTAACTCTCCTGAGAACCTCCTTCTTAAGATGAAAACCCTAGAGAAAGCACCATACTGGCCCCGTCTAAGGTGACCCAAGCAGCGTCACTGCACTAGGTCATTTCACCCTCCTCTAGCTCGGAGTCAAGGTCTTTCAAGTGCCTGGCCACCAAGTCTTTTAGGCCTGGTGTGTCGTTCGCCTGGAAGCCCATTTCGAAGCATACCTCAGTTTAGCGGGTCCAAGGTCAAGGTCCGGGGTGATATTTTTTAGCTCATCTATCAGGAATTTGAATCCTGCATCATTGAAGTCCTAATACTCCTTCAAGTCCCCCTGTTGTTGATCCATTTCCTGATGTATTACCCAAATCTTGTGATTTTTCTAGGCATTTTTCTAATCCAACCATGAGAAACTCATCTATTGTTGCTCAAAATGATAGTTGTTTGATCGAGATGGAAACCCTAGAAGGGGGTGAATAGGGTTTACTTACAAAACATAAACTTTTTAGCAAATGAGCACAGTTTAAACAAAAGTTAATACACTTTTTTAAACATGCAATTTAGACAAATTATGATAAGATAAATTTTCACGCAATGAGAGAAATTTAAAGCATGCAATGAAATTCTAAAACTCTTTGTAAAAGTATATAAGAGGGAAAGTTAGAGAAATTGACACCAGAAATTTTTATAGTGGTTTGACACAACCATCCTACTGCACTCCCCAAGTACCTCTTGGGTATTAAACTGAAATTTCGATTTTTTCCATGGTAGAAGTCAAACCGGTACATTATCCTTCTCGAGAGCAAAGTCGATCCTCTCCACGGTGAGGATCACACCATTAGAAATAGTTGGAAATTTGAGACACATTTACAAACTCTCAACTATAGTAAATTTACAAGTTCGAGCTCACAAACAACTCAATTCTCACAACAATAAAATCTCTCACAAGAATGAAGATGAAAATAAAATTAAGGGCTTTAGAGATAATAACAATTGAATTATGGAGGATTGGAAAGTAAGAATTGTGTAATTTTTGGAGGAGAAAGATTGGGTTTAAAAAGAAGAGGAAAAATGGATGAAATATTGAAGTTTAATTTCTCCCACTCAATTAATACATTAGTGAATTAATAATCAACAATAAATCATGAAACAATTTTAGAGCATATTTTTTCTTAAACTTCTCCTCCTTGGAATCATAAAAAAAAATAAGTAAGAAAAATAATTAAGAACATAAAAGCTTCCCTTGAAAACATGAATACATACTTTGCATACTGTTCGTTTCCCTCACAACTAGGAAATAATAGTGCATGTATACACTAATTTACCTGTTGTAGTATATTAACAAGGTCGTCTCCTCAGGGAAATGGGTTATAAATTTATTCAATAACTTCGAAATACTAAAGATTAAAAGTAAACGATGCTTTGATTTGTTTTTCTATATCTAAAAGGCATAAAAGAGAACAAGCAAACAACAAATGAAATATCATATCACACTCAGGAGCATCCACCCAGAAAACACAGAAATGATATGAGGCTACGGCTTGATGATAAATCGGGGAGGGGAGTTCCACTTGCTACGCTTCTCTAAGTTAGCTATCTAAACTTACCCTAAAACACTGATTCCCCAGACATTCACGGCTCTCTCCCGAGATACCCAACAAATGCTTTAACCCAACTCCCACTGTGATTAAAACTAGTAATTCAATCAATCTATAGGCGCAATAGGGTGAATCCCATCCCTGAGTATTCACCTTCCTACTTCACGAAACTATAGCTAATAGAAGTAAATCCACTCAACAATGACTCTCTCGAGCCTCAAGTGAGCTANTTAAATCAATACTTTAAAGCTTTAAAACGTAGCAAGTCGGAAATATTACAGAAAGCTTCCAACCCTTCTCCAAAGGTGGGGTTTAGTTCATAATGGAAAAGAGAAAAGAAATGGAAAAGACATAAGAAGATTTCATCATTGATGAAGATGGCAGAGAATAAGAAGCTTCCTCAGGTGTATAGTGCGACACACGAACAAGACAGAATACTCTCCAACTCCTTGTTTGATAAAAAACGGCTGATGTCAATGGAGGAATGTTCCTTGAAATCGATGCTACCCAAAAATGAATAAAAAACGTTTCTATCCCTTTGCAGCTAAGGCACAATTTCCTTATATACCAGGTTTTTAAAATTTAAGGCACCCCTTGGAGGTTGTAGGGACAAGGTAACAATTTAAGTCCATCGAGTTACTGCATGTCATACGGTTGGGGCATTTGGGTGACTATAGGCTCCAGCATTAACGCCTCTTTTACAATGCTCCAGCATAACCCCCACGACCTTGCCAGCATTCCTTCTGTCCTTAGCTAAATTCTACCATTCCTGCATAAATCATCTATAATTTAGCATAAATCATTAAAATAGAGGAATTTAAGAATTATAACAGTTTGGGGGCTCACTCAATAAATTCTCACATTTTCCTTGGTTTATTAATAAGGAGGCTCACATTTCCGCACACAAAATGCCCCAAATAGCCCATAAAACACTTTCTTATTGAGAGTTATCACATACCTCCCCCTATGAAGTATGAAAAAGTATTTATCAACAATAATAAAATCAAGATGCATCACAATAAATAATACCAAGCTCAAGCCTAATTTTGCAAAAACTTTCGTCATTTAAAAGCTTGGTAAAAATACCAGCTAATTGATTAATAGAGCTAATAAATTCAAGAGTAATATGACTATTTTGCACATGCACTTTTATAAAGTGATGTCTAATATCAATGTGTTTAGTCTTAGATTGATGTATAAAATTTTTAGTCAAACTTGTAGCACTTCTATTATCACAAAATATAAGCATATTTTCAAACTTAAATCCAAAATCACAAAGAATTTGTTTCATCCAAAGAATTTGAGCATGACAACTAAAACCACAATATATTCTGCTTCAGTAGTGGATAAGGCAACCAAATTTTGCTTTTTACTAAACCAAGAAACTAAGGAATTCCCAAGAAATTTGCAAGTTCCACTAGTACTCTTGTGATCATATAAACTACTCGTAAAATCTGCATCGGAATATCCTACCAAATTAAACTCAACATTTCTAGGATACCACAAACCTAACTCAATAATTCTAAGCAAATATTTAAAAATTCTTTTAACGACATGCACATGAGATTCCTTAGGACAGATTGAAATCTAGCACAAATACATACACTAAACATGATATCGGTTCTACTAGCASTTAAATAAAGTAAAGAACCAATCATACCTCGTCGAACTGTCTCACGACGTTCTAAACCTAACTCACGTACCACTTGAATCATAAGTCTTAACATCCACACATTTACCTTTTTCATTTTTGTCAAGCTTAGTGGATGTGCTCATAGGAGTTTTGACAATTTTACTTTCATTGAATTTGAACCTTTTGATCAAATATTTTGTGTATTTCTCTTGACTTATGAAGATACCATCCTTGAGTTGTTTGATTTGGAGTCTAAAGAAGAAACTAAGTTCTCCCATAATACTCATCTCAAACTCATTATGCATACATTTAGAAAATTTTTCACACATAGAAGGATTAGTAGAACAAAAAATAACATCATCCACATATATTTGCACTAAAAGCATATCATTTTCTTTAGACTAAATAAAGAGAGTAGTATCAATTTTATCCATTTTCAAAAAGGAAATTACAAAGACTATCATACCAAACTCTTGGAGCTTGTTTTAAACCATAAAGAGCATTTTTTCAACTTAGAAACATGATTAGGAAAGTCAAAACTTAGAGGTTGTTCCACATAAACTTCCTCCATGATATAACCATTTAAAACGACATTTTTCACATCCATTTGATATAAAAATAAAATTCTTATAAGAAACAAAAGCAAGTAACATTCTATAGCATCTAATCTAGCAATTAATACAAAAGTTTCTTAATAATCTATTCATTTTTTTTTACAATAACATTGAGCTAGCTAGACTTATAGAAATAAAGCTAGACTTGTAGCGCTACAAGTCTATCTTTCTTTCTAATGATATTTCCATTCTCATGCATTTTATTTCTAAAGACCCATTTAGTCCCAATCATAGAAGCATTAGGATGCCTAGGGACTAATTCCCAAACTTTGTTCCTTTCAAATTGATTCAATTCTTGTTACATAGATAAAATCCAAAATTCATCACTTTTGACATCTTAATCTTCCTTCTCCATCTTGAGGGGGAGTATTAGACTTGTTATTAGTTACTTAGTAGTTATTTTGTATTATAACCATTAATAAGATTTGATRCAAGTTTAATTTACTCTCGTGTCTAATAGATTTAAACATGCAAACCGCCAAGCCAACAAATTGTCCCATGCTTTAGCCAAACACGCAGAAACTAGGGAGTTCGAGGAAGTTTGGGAAGAAAATGTCCCCTTCTGGTTAAAATGTATTGAACAAGCAGGCATGTAATCTATTTTAACACTTTTATTATTAAAAAAAACATGCGTCTATTAGTAGTGGGAAAGACAATAAATGAAGAGCTTAACGAACACTACTTCTCTCAATAGACCCTCGACCCAACAGTCGCATCCCAAAGAAGTATGAAAGGCAGAATAAGTACTTATTAAGAAAATGAGTGCAAAATTTGTAGATATAAATTCTCCTCAATATCATATATATATATATATATATTTTAAAAATTTAGAAGGATAAATTAGAGAGAAAGCTTTACTATTTTTAGACTTGTTTGATAATCTTTTTGTTTTTTGTTTTCTCTTTTTTTTTTTAAATTAAACTTGTAAACATTATTTTCACTACGTATTTATTTATTTTGCATTTAATTTTTTGAACTACTTTCAAAATCTAAGCTACATTTTGAAAACTAAAAAATGTTTTTTAAAAATTTGTTTTGTTTTTTTAAACTTGGACTAAGAGTTTAAATGTATTTTTAAGAAAGGTAAAAATATACTAAAGAAATTGTGATGAAACAAACATAATTTTTATAAACTAAAAAATAACAAAATAATTATCAAACGGGCCATTTTTTTTATTGAAAAAGAAGAAACTAGAAATGAGAATCAAGAAAAAAAAACAAGAACATTACCAAATGATACTTAATAAACTGAACATTATCATATGTGTTGATTAAGAAATTTGGCCTATCAGGATTATCAAATTTGCACCAATTTTCTAGAATAAAAGCACTACAACAATTAAGGGTTTTCCCGACGCAAAAAAAAAAAAAACATCAGGAAAAGTATTGAAAATGTCGGGAAAGAGCTATCCCAACGTTTTTTTTTTGTCGGAAAATAGGTCGGGAAAAGGCCATCGAGAAAGGTCTTCCTGACGAAAATTTTGACAAACCTCAGTAACTTGCCCACGTTTTTGTAAAACGTTAGGAATTTGCCCACGTTTTTGTAAAACGTAGGAAAATGTTAGCTTTGCCGATGCTTTGAAAAATCATTCGAAATTTTCCGACATTTTTGAAAAATGTCGGGAACTTTGGATTTTTTCGATGCTAATTTTGAAAACGTCGGTACCTCTTTTTTTTTCTTTTCTATATACAATTTTTCTTTTATAAAACGTCACGGGTATATTTTGGACCCGAAATATTAATATCGAATACTAAGTCTTCATTACGCAAAAAAATCGATTTGATTTTCATTAAACGTCAAATATTCGTACACAAAAAATCATGTTCCATAAAAATACACTCTACAAAACAAGTCTAATACAATTGTTTTCTATTACAAGATAGTCCAAAAATATAAATAACACAAAATTAGTACTCCTCCGGAAAGCTTTGACATTCTTCTGTGTCAGAATATATCCAAAATTAGTCATCAAAATTAGTTCTCAAATATCTTTGAACTTGAAAGCATGTAAAAGACGTTACCCATAAGACACTACTTTTTCATAATTGAACAAATTTACAATGGTAAATAAAAATAATCATTATAAATTGCACAATATCCAACAGACATTCCTAAACTAATGGAAAGGTGACATAAAGTATTCTTAGTTTAAAATAAGAAGATAATATATGGGTTTATGAGGGTCCTATTCAATGTTATATTACAAAACACCCCCAATCTTTATCATTCAACACACTACTATACTAAAATGTTTCCTCTCTATATCCAATTTCCTAAGGCATGTTTCCCAAAACCAATCCCTAAAATTGATACATATACTTAAAGTCTACTCCTAATCATAGCATTGCATAAAATATATCACATATGGTAGTGTGTTTTAGTTATTAATTTTGCATCAAAGAGACAAGATATCTTCAAATGTTTCCTCTTTTATGTATCCAATTTCCACCTTTACACCTAGAGAGAGGGAGGGAGATTCATATGCCTACCAATTTCAACATTTACTTCAAGACCATGTCTACTTAAAGATATTTACATCTTTTTATGTAAAAATTTCAACATGCACTAAACCGAACCACTATCAATATTCCTCCCTCTCTCCCTCCACCAAAATAAAACAAATTCAATCATAACTCAAGGATATTCACACAGTTATTGAACAAGCACTTCAAATCTTTCAAACAATACAAAACATAATTATCCAACAAGACCTTAAACTATATGCATGACACAAATATAGACACAAAACCTTAATTAGTCGGCTACCTTTATTGGAGGAGAGTCACAAAATTATCCAACAATACTTTAAACTACATGGATGACACAAATATAAATACGGAGTCTTAACTAGTTGGGTACATTTACTGCAGGATAGCCACACAATTATCCAACAATACTTTAAACTACATGCATGACACAAATATAAATACGGAGTCTTAACTAATTTTCTACCTTTGCTGCAGATAGCCACACAATTATCCAACTAGATTATAAACTATATGCACATTCAACTAAATACTAGAAGTAGTTTATTCATACCTATTCAGAAGATGATCTTGGGCTCCGTTGACTACTAACGTAATTTTCAAACACGCGTCGAAAATTTTCTAATTCTGCACTCGTCTTAAGTTCCCTCTCCCCTATACTTTCTAATTCTGCACGTGTCTTAAGTTCGTTCTCATGCATAATATCCATTCGAGCATTATTACTTGTTAATTCAGCTCTTGTCAAGGCTAATTGTTCTTCTAATGCTTGTGTTCGTTGAGAAAAAGCTTGCGATGAGCCTCCTCTCTTGGGTTGTAGCGTGACACCCCACCTCATGCCCGTGACGTATCCTGATCGATGTCCAAATATGGTTCTGGCCACTTGTGGTTCTGTGGGCGGTTCCTCTCCTTCAGCTACTGGTTCTTCTTTCAACCTGACCAACTTGTCCTGCATTTATAGATTATGAACAATACATATCAAAATAATTAGAAAACATGTACTACTAAGCTAAATTGACTAAATAAAACTTACATATGTTTCTTCAGCAGCAGGATTTCTCCAACCCTTAGTCGGATGATATCTCGTCTCTTTGAATAATTGTAGTGGACCAATTTCAACGCCTTGTTTCACTTTCTGCATTTAGTATTAAGTACAAAAGTCATTTGAAACGTTAATAACAACGATACTTAATTTTCATGTGTAAAGAAAATAAAAAAATACGAGAAATTACCAATTCTTGTAGTAAGCGACCAAATGATTTTGACCCAGCTCGATGGTTATAAGGAAGCTTTGACCTACTTTTCTTGTTCTTTTACTTTTTTCAATGAAAACATGTATTAGTTATGTGATGAAGCTAACATATTAATTAAATGTGTAAGGATAAAAGTTGGGTACCTTCCACTCAGGAGTCTCCCATCTATCGCATAACTTAGCCCAGTCCTCTAAACTCGTAATACGTTGAGGTGGTTTTAGACGAGCTACCTCAGGACTTGCTCGCTTCTTGTAGTAGGCATGTAGGTCCGCCCTAAATTCTTTAAACGTAGTTTGTAACTCCTTGTACAAATATCTTTTATCGTCATGATCAGACATGTTCACTTTCAACCAGTTYCGGAGCAATACAAGTGTACGAAGTAAATTGATCTTTGCTCACTCTAACAAATTATAACATAATAGAAATTATTAACTTACGACTACATAATCTCTAGTTTTTATTTTGTCTTGTTCTAGTATCTACTTCCATGTTGCGTACTTCACTACGTCAAAATTTTCCCTGACGATCGAACCGATAGCAATTGCCATACGTGTTCCATTTTCACATACAGGCCTCCCATATTGAGGGTCAATAGTCACTTCAATTCTTCTTTTACGTGCTACCTCTGCATCTATCTCAACATATCGAGTGTAAGACCGTCCAATATACCCACCAGTGGTCCCTGAAAACACAACTCAATTTATTAAGATGTGCAACCAATATTAAACATAACATAAAAGTGAAAATAAAACTAACTAAAAATAGATTCGGATCCTTCTCCGAGCTCTTCCTCTGTCTGTCCCTCCTCGAAGACATCATCAGCCAAGCTCTGGTAATTCCTAACCATGCGTGTAGAAAATACATCAACTAAGAAGATAATTGAAATATTAAGAAAAAGAAACACAAAAGTCAAGTACATTATCTGTTAGATCGCGTAATTAATTAGTATTAGAGTCATTCGAGGCAGAATTGTGAACTGGGCTTTTATTATTATCATCCTTGTCATTTGATTCATTAGATACTTCAACATCCTGTTCTTCATCGTTTATAAAATCTTCACCTCCGGTTGATGATATAATACCCATATTTGACTCTTCTTGGATGACTTGCCGATCAACAATAGAAGGATTAACGTCATATCTACAAAATGAACTATTTTGAATAGATTCATCAACCTCTATTCCACCCTCTACTTCTAACACATCTAAGTTATCATTCTCACAGTCTCCTATTTCTGGCACAACCCACAATCATTTATTTTGAACTACTTGCACCACTTTCCAATTGTTACCTAATTTAGGGTCGTCGACATAGAAAACCACTAGGCAGGATGAAAGGGTGATCCACATCCCAATAGTGAGACGTATTGATTGATCTAAACCCTAAATTCATCTTCAATCTATTGTTTGTAGAATCAGTGTCGAACCACTTACACTTAAAAATGATCACACGTCTTCTTCTGCAATAGTATAGGTCTAAAACTTCAGTCAAAACTCCATAGAAATTCTTATCATCTCTTCCACCGTCTCCAGGTACCATGATTCTACAATTTTGTGTAACCCGATGCTTGTTGTGATCTGTATTGTGACAACGTACCCAATTYACAATGCATCCACTATTCGAGCGTGATTGAGAAGCCGGTCTCATTGCTAAAGAGTAGAGATCGTCAGACATTTCCCCCTTTCTTTATAATTCCAAAACCTGTCCATTTCATATGCATGATTCATTATTAGCATTAATTGAATCAGGAAATGTAGTCCCATGTTACAAAATCTTACAATCACAATTACATGAGATTAGAACCACTCGGGAAATTGTAATGGGTGCTTCCTATATAAGTCGAATGAGCTTTATGCTTGTGGGCGAATTAGCCTCAAATGTTGCCTATTTTCAATCACAAAAGGTTAATTCTTTTAGACAGAAGTACAGATTGATAGATAACTTTTCAAATTAGTGAACTTGTACCTTCGATAGGTCTCTATTTCTACACAATTGTTCAGTACATACCAGTGTGCTATTCATTTTTCAACATCCGATAGTTTCCGCAATGTCGAGCACCTTAGTAGTTGTGCGCGCTGTCTAAAAAATTCAAACGCTCTACAAATCTCATTCCCAGGGATTGTATCTTCATTAGGCTCATCCCTATTAAATCTAGTTTCAATTCCCGTTAAATACATTGAGCAAAAAGTTAAAGCTTCATTCATTATAAAATGCTTCTACTGTACAACCCTCTGGACGAGCTTTGTTTCTAACGTATTGTTTTAACGTCCACAAGTTTCTCTCAATAGGATACATCCAACTGTAGCTAACGTGACCCACAACTTTTGTTTCATATGGCAAGTGAACAACAAGATGAACCATGACATCAAAAGAAGCTGGTGGGAATATTTTCTCCAACTTAAAAAGTATGAGTACAATATTCGTGGCCAAACAATCTAAATCACTGACACATATTATCTTTGTGCATAAATCACGGAAGAATTTACACAGTTCAACAATAGTTGTACTCACATCTTTCGGTACATATGCTCGAATTCCAATAGGAAGGATTTATTGGAGTAAAATATSACAATTGTGTATTTTCAAACCCCATATCATTCCATCGTCAATGCTGACACATCGTCACATATTTGAAACAAAATCATCGGGAAATTTAACTGATTTCAAGAAATTACAAAATTCCTTCCGCTCTGTTCTTGTAAGTGTGTAGGCAGCATGTGGTTTAACAAACTTATTTTGTCACCTTTGTAGGTGTAACTCTTTTCGGATGTTCAAATCCTCTAGATCCAAACGGGCATTTTAAGTATCTTTTGATTTACCATCAATACTTAATAGAGTGCCAACTAAGCTGTCACATATATTCTTTTCGATATGCATCACATCTAACTTATGTCTTAGCGAGAGTTTTGCCAATATGGAAGTTCAAAAAATATACTCTTTTTCATTCAATTAAGATCTCGTTTTCGTTTCTGTTTTTTATTTGACAGGTGTTTACCAAAAACTGGGAAGTTCAAATATGTTACTTCATGGAGAATATCGTCTCCATCCAATATAGCTGGAGGAGGTCGACGTTTGATCCACCTGTCATGATGTTTAGTCCTACGCCAACTGTGATTCGTTGGAAGATAGCGTCGATGTCCCATGAAAGAAAATTTTCCCCGTATTCTGAACGATGATGTTTCTTCTTTACAAATAGGACATGCTTGTTAACCTTTAGTACTCCATCTAGAGAAATCGCCATATGCAGGAAAGCCACTAATGGTCCATAGCAAAGCTGCATGTAGTTGAAAATATTCCTCACTAAAACAATCATAAGTGTGCACACCCCTGGTCGATAACTCTTTCAATCCTCAATCAATGGTTGCAAAAATACATTTTCCAAGAGACTAAGGTCCAAGTATAAGCAAATACATGGAAAAAAGAAGATTCTTTCATGCACTTCCAATGTGGCAAATTATACGGAACAAGTATAACTGGCCATATACTGTACGAATTATTCATATTACTAGACGGATTGAATCCATCAAAAGCTAATACCAACCGAACGTTTCGAGAATCTGAAGCAAATTGAGGGAATTAAGAATCTAAGTGCGTCTAGCTGGATGTCGAAGCAAACTCTCCGTTTCCACTCACTTTTTCGTATGCCACCTTATTTCAGATGCGATATGTTTTCATGAGAACAATCGCTTCAATCTCGTTATCAATGAAAAATGACGTAAGACTTTATGGGGAATCTTTTGACTATTATTATCGTTGTCTTTATTCCGCGACTCACCACATACTGGATAAGTTTGAAAGTCGGCATATTCTTTCCAAAACAATATACAATCATACTTGCAAGTATGGATGGACTCGTATCCTAATCATAACCCTCATAGTTTTCTCTTTGCTTCATAAAATAAACTAGATATGTTTGAACTGATTGGAAATGCTACCTTTAATAGTTGGAGTAACATATCAAATGATTTATTACTCCACTTATTAAGCACCTTTATATGCATTAGCTTGATCAAAAAATTTAGTGATGTAATTTGTGTACAACCAGGGTACAAGTCTTTAGTTGCCTCGTTCATCAAGTCCTCAAATTCATTGGAATGGTCCCCTTCGTGTTCATACGTTGGTATATCATGAGAAAAATTTGCTTCATCTTCTTCATCATTTTCTACCATCGGACCTCTCAAATCGTCAAGAATATCATTTATCTCATCATATTCCCTGTTATCATTATACTCTCTACCTAAGTCATCACGGACCGGACTTATGTCCCTTACAAATCGATCTAAATTTGGAGGGTCTCCGTGATGTACCCATTGACTATAAGTAGGAGATATTCCATTGGTGAATAAGTGGTGCTCCACTATGTTCAATAACTATCACAATATATTATAGCAGTTTTTACATGGATATGTCGTTCTTCCAAACTGGTCAACGTGACATTTTGCCACTTCTATAATTTGCGAAACTCCCTCTATGTACTCTCTTGAAAACCTATGTTTGAGCTTAATCCAATCCTTATTCATTCTAATGTTTTCAGTCCGGTAAGAATTTGAGAAAAAACTTGTCAGAACGCATCCAAAATATTAGAGTGCATAGGGTTTTAAGATTTATAAGGAAAAGTATTGCTTAGCCTATTACTTGAATCCTAGTTTGCTACAGGCTTGTTTTATCCATGAAAATGTGAGGTCTTACAACCTTTCTTGGGCATGGAAGATTCTTCCTTTTTTTTTTTATTGGTGATGTTATGATAACTAGCTTTATTCGAAAACTTACTTCTACCTTTAATAGTCATAAGCTCATACATACACYGATCATAGACAGAAGCACCACAGGGCATAGTTGTCCTCAACTTATAAATTCCTAACTTTGACATTTGTTTTGGCTAAAAATCCGGCCAAATCTACTTCCTGGCATCCCTATCCATTACAAATTCTTAGAATCTCTAAACATAAAAGGCCAATGTTGTGAAAATGTAATTGATATTTTAAATAACATAACATATATTGTGTAGAAAACATGAAAACAATAAAGAAAAAAAATTGTTCGCAAACATTGAGTTTAAGAAGAGACTCGGGAAATAATAAGAACAAAATAGAAAGAACATTCCAATACAGCTAGAGGCCAAATAAATTAATTTTTTTATACCATAGAAAAAAAAAGGAGTTGGAGTCGAGTCGCTATATCTACTTGTTTAATTAAGGAGAATTTATTTATTAACACAATCCTATGGTTGAATAGAGTAAATACTTCACAATGATTAATACAATTTAGATTTCATAAGTTTCACATGAACTCTATTAGAAAAACTGGTATGAAGTAAGTTCAGTTCAAGGGAATCGCTTTAATTATTACTAAAATTGGACACAAACTACGATCTCAGAATTTCAACTAAAAATTAATTGAAAACGTTCAATCACAGTCAAAACTTAAAGCAAGCGTATCATCAAATAATCCATACAGCATTTTCTAAAGTAACTTCCAAGACAAATTTATTTGGTTCCTTTTCCATACACACTAAATAATTAATTTCATTAAATTGGTCAAACATGTATTTGCTTTCTGCCTCAACAGGTCAACAAGAGCATTCGATACACAATATCTTCCAACACATACTTTTGTATAAGCAAACTTTTCTTGAAAGGTTATAGTTAAAAATATTTTTCGTTTCCTAGAAGAATTTTGTTTTTAGAGTACAGAGAATTTTTCAACACAATATCTTGACGGCGTTGCGACTGCAATAGTAAAGCTCAACACTACAAGAATTTTTCCATCATATAGTTCAAAGTTACTCATCGTGCTTCTCCTTTGCTCACCAAGATGCAGGCGAGACTTGATGACGGCGTTGCGACTGGGCGACGAGCAACACACTCTGGTAGTGACGGATGGGATCATGAACGGCGGTGAGTGATGGCTACGAGCGGCAATGACGGGTGACGAGGAGGAGGTTGGGCGTAGAATGAGAATCGAGAAGAGAAGAAGAGAACCGGGGGGGTCGCGGTGTATAATTAGAAACAATGGGGGTTAGGGTTTTTTTTAATCATCATCCCATTCCTAACGTTTATGAAAAATGTCGGGGAAAAATTAATGAATTTTTTTTTGGAGAAAAATTAACGTTTTTGAAAATTGGAAGGTTTTTTAATAATCGTTCTTCCCGACATTTTTAAAAGAATTTCGAGAAACTCTTACTTTTCCCGACAGTTTTACAAAACGTCGGGAAAATAGGTGATTCCCGACGTTTTATAAACGTCGCCGTCTTCTTTTGGTTGACCTTTGAAAAAATTTATTCTCGACGTTCTTGAAAAACATCGGGAATAGTAGGTCTTTAGCGGGGTCTTTAGCGGGGTTTTTCCTGACATTTTTGAAAAAATGTCAGGAAAGGCCTTACTTATCCCGACAGGACTTAAAAAACATCTAGAATAGTGGATTTTGCCCGACAGTTTATATTTCGTCACGAAAAGTGGGTTTCTCCCGACGAATTTTCGAACGTCGACAAAAATATTGTTGCGATAACCATAAATTCTTGTAGTGAAAAGATCGATGAAACCTGCAAAATATTTGGATTACACACCGGTGTGGTGCTAGTTGTCACAACCATACTAGTAGAGAGTAGGTTGTGACGCACACGTAGTGTGCAAGTGTCAGCGACAAGCATATGTCGCCCATCGGGCCATGTCGAGGGCCGAGAGAGAAGTGTCATGATGCGACCAAGGAGGATGGTGCATCACCTAACACACCATATGGATGTGCTCAAGAATGCCTAGAGAAGGCGTATGCAGAATGCAAGGTAAAGGCGATATCAGTGGTGTCTATGACAAGCTCAACGGAGGCCAGTTGGGGCATCAGGCCATAACCCTAGAAGTCGAGGTTCCGTCGAGAGTTTGGATGAGCGGCTTTAGAGTTAGATGCATATTAGTGTGTTATGTAAGCACGCCAAGTTTCGTGTCAATCGAAGTTCAGACGTGCGCTCTACGTTGGCGAGTGACTCCTCGTCACTTTTCACGTACACGCCTGCCAGACCAAGTTTGCCTTAGAATGTACCTTAGGGGGAGGCATGGTGTTGGCTCTCCACCACCCCTGGGCCATGTCAGGGCCTAAGCGAGCCACCCCATGGCACATGCGTGTGTCATGGCGAGGACGAGCGTCTACAAGACGAGTGTCTTGGGCAACTTCCGTCGAGGATAGCAAACTCGAGGACAGTGTCGAGCGGCACGGGTGTGCCGGCATTGCACCTCGGTCCATGTGTCGGAGGTTGCACCATGGGGGTCCCTATGCGGTACGGTATGCTCGAACGACACGGTACGAACTCAAGAGTCGTCGTGCCACGATAGTGTCTGGATGGCTCGATGTCCGGAAGGTCCCGATCATTAAGACAAGCACATGGGCCGGTTCTCGGTATGCGTGTCCAAATGAGCAGTGAAGCCCGATGACATCCTGATGCTCAGGGTGACATCCTAAAGTACCGGTGGGCACCCGATAAGTGAGAAAAAGCTAGTCTTGGACCCGTAAGCGGAAAGACTCATCCCGGTTGCTAAGTTTAATCATTCTTTGTCCGAAAGTCGGCAGGAATGGTCTTAGAGGCGTTCGATGGGCCCGGTAAGCTAGTTTTGACGTAGTTAAGCGGCAGGAATCTCCCGATTGTACCCGGTTGGCGTTTTAAACACGTTCTGGTCCCGTTATGGGTTAGAACTCATCCCGGTAAGGTCTTGGCTCATCGTAGGAGCGGGACGGTCGAGTGGCCGAGAACCAAGATGGTTGAAATCATGTTGCGACGTTGCGTTTAGAAGACCTTGGCCTAGAGTAGAGGCAAGGTAGAGCCGTGGGGCTTGGCCTAGCGGAGAGGCAAGCCGGCTAGAGTCGCGTTAGAGTTTAAATGAAGGTACGGGTGACGTGCACTACCGAGACAAGTGAGAATTCCGCTGCAAGTGAAGCACGGTCGAGGAAGAATGAACCTCGCCTAAGGTCCGACGAAGCCATGAAGGACACGAAAATTGGATTGGGGCTAGAGTTCCTCGTAAGGCTGGCCATGGTCGAGCTTAGATCATGGCGCCGTACAGTTGAAAAATGTATGACCGTGACACTAGTCACACACACTCTGATGCTTAAGTCAGAATTAGAGTTTGATGTGAAGCATAAGAAAGAGTAGAGTTTTGTAGTGTACCTTACTTATAAGTATTTTCCTTCTATTTATAAAGAGGGAAAAACCTAGAGTTAAGGGTATCTTTTCGTGGATTTAGGAAGAATCCTGAGGTCATCAGGATATGTTCTCCTTGTGAATATATAATATCTTCTCTTAAATCTAGGGAAAATCTTAAGGCCATCAGAATGTCTTCTCCTTTTGAATTCCTTAGATAAATGGAATTCAAATTGTAGAAAATATGAATTTTCCTATCCATGACATTACTCCCCACTATCAAAGTTGAAGATAATGAGTCAGCCAAAACGCCGGACTTCTGCTTTGAGAGTATTTGATGTAAATGCATTGTCAGTCATTGATTGTTAGCCATTCATAGATGATCATCCTTAGTAGGTGATATCTCTGTAAAAGAGAGTTATTATGGTAATTATTTGGGTAATTTTGTGCTATATATTGAAGTTTGTGTCTGATTTAGCTCATGAAAGTAAGAAACTGATATAGAATTTGAAGAATGAACTCCAATCCTTTTTATTTCATGTTTTGGCATAAGTTCCTACTCATTTCTCCTTTATTAGTTCTTTTATGCAGAGTAAAAAGTTGAAGGACTAAGTCGAAGGAAGAGCATAGGATCCAGAGGAGAAGTGGAGAAGCGTCCTTATGTCAAAGCATGAAGAGCTGGAGAAGTCAGATGCGGTAGCATGAGTTCATAGTGATAATTGTCCCACATGAGAATTTTTACCATGCCCGTACAATTACCTGTTGGGTGCCCTAAAATTAGGACCCGATATTAAAGCAAAACAAGGACCTAGCCGGCACAAACAGATCCCAAGAGAGAAACATTCCTTGGGTGTAGCTGAAGACAAGGAAGGGAATCGCCCGTTTTTAGGAAGAAGCTGACGACAAAAGGAGGAAGCTGCCGGTTCTGTGTTGCAGGCGACTTTCCAGCTGCGTTTCTTGATTTCTTCCTAAAAATATGGGTTGCCTCTTTTACTTACCCATTTTGTTTTTTCCTCTCCCATGAACTAAACACCATTTATATGATCATATTTGGCAACAAGTCCTTGGAACGACATCATTACAAGAGCAGAGCACAACCGCATGTTCAACGCCATCAAATGCACGCTACCCTCGCATGGAGAGAGCCCATGAGCACACGACAACAC